>JBAMJV010012949.1:0-30256 GCA_037951105.1 Echinarachnius parma
CTTTATTTGGTCAAAATCGGTCCAGAAACGGCTGAAATATCAATACATATATCTGAACTTATAATTATTTGGGGCCCAAATAATGAGATGCTTACACTTTTTTTTTTTTATTTCAAAAATGTTTTTTAAATAATTGTTGATGATCTCTGTATTTCATCATTATTTCAATAAAATATCATATGCATAATTTTGTATAAAAAATGATTGAAACCAACGCCTTTTTAGAGAGCGACCTCGAGTGTTTTAATGGCTCTTTTTTTTAATGATAACAGGCTTTTTACTTAGTAGTTTGTAATTTTGTATGCTTTTCGAGCATGGTGGAGTTATAACTATTAGTTTATAATGTTACTGTCCAGGTTTGGTTACTAAAGTTCAGCCTTACCAAAACTGTACTACCCCTTTAAAGCCCAACAAAACGTTTGTAAAATAGCTTCTGCAGCTTTTCCTCTTACTACCGAGACATTTCTTAATTTGTTCTTAAAATCTTATTGCAAACATGTTGGTATACAATTTGTGAACGTTTTGTTCACTGCCATTGTAACCATAAGATGAATAGCACGTTTTTGCTTTGCCATATATGTTTGTTTGTCTCTTTTCTGACAACATTTTAGTTTAAAAACAATTGGTAAAAGGTATTCATTCTTTCTTTTATAGTCAAAATGGCGTAAAAACACGGCGTAACAAAAAAAAACTTAAAGGGATCTAGTAACTTTGCAAAAAGTAATGACTGGTTGATACAATACATTATTGTTATCTGATATGTCCACTAGGTGTTGTGTAAACAATTCAAGTTAAATGGACTTTATATGGCCGAGTAATGACCAAATATGCAAAGTAACATTCACCAACTCATTGCACTCACTTGGTATACGGTTCTGACGATACGTTGGATAATTTGACATCTGAAAACTTCAATCGTAAATATCTTTTTAACGAAAGGGGAATTTGAAAAACGGAAACCTGTCCCATGTTTTGTTGTTGTTGATAAACATACAACAAGGTGTGAGGGAACCGCTAGCATTTTAATTGGATTTTGAGGATTTGGACAATGTAATAAAATCTCTTTAACATAATTTTTTGAAATTCTTATGATTTTGCGATATAATTTACTTTTTAAGGTAATGTCAACAAAATAAAATATAAACAAGCACACAGTTCGAAGGACAGAATTAACTGTGTACGATCAAAATCTGCTCAGAAATTACTGAAATATTTCATTTTTAATAAATAATGGGGACCGCATTTCACAAAGCACCTATAAATCCTACACATTTCATTTTTTAATGGATGTTGGTGATCTTTGTCTTGCATACATGCTTACCAAACATCACATGCACATACTACGTAAACACAAATGCTTGAAGTGACTGGGGCGCTCTTTTTTTTGTAAACAGCAGCTGTAACTTAGCTTTGAATATATTTTCTACCATTCAAGTATCATTAAATCATAACTGTTATTTTGTAATGATAACGGACAGGTTTAAGTTAATTTTATTTAATCAGAACTGTACTATCCTTTTAAAATATGCTAATGTGGTTTTACATTAAGTCCATACACACAAGATAAAACTAAAAATCTCACTATGGTTCAGGTTTGACTTGTTGACATTTGAACAAAATGATGAATGGTTGATACAATGCTAATTGTTTTTTTATCTGATATGTCCACTTGGTATTGTAAGAAAATATCAAGTTTTATGGACTTCATATGGCAAATAAATTATCATAAATGCAGAGTGATATTCACTAACTCATGGCATTCATTTTGTCCACGGTTACGACTATACAGTGGATAGTTTAACATCTGAACACTCTAATCGTCGATAATTATAGTGTTAACAAAAGGAGATTTCGAAAAAACGAAACCGGTCCAATGCTTATATTGACAATGCAAATACAACAATATATGACGGAACTGCTATAATTTCTATTATATTTTGAGGATTTTACAATGTTACTAGATCCCTTTAATATATTGCATATACATATTAAAGGGACAAGTCCTCTTTAACAAAAACGTCTGAACAATTTCCAGTTGACGGATGGGGATGAATGTAACACACACAACAACATCAGATCGAACAGCCTGTAAATTGGATTCTACGAATGAAAAACGAATGCGTCTCTCCATCAGACTATATATCGGTCAATAAAGGAGTTTAACTTATTTAGCATAATATTACAACAATATTGTACTTATTCTTGTCAAGGTATTGTGAAGCCGACATTTGTAAAGGTATGTCACAGAAAAAATGAAGAGTATGTAATTACATGTAGTCAGTTTAAGCGAGGTTTGGTTATTTTTTTTAGTATTCGCTCATGCCGTTGTTTTTTGTGAGCGGGTCACGTAGAGGTCACGCATAGCGATGTGGTACTCCGTGGAATCCGTGTGCGAACTTTCCCACCTGGTGAATACACGTAGGCCAACAATGCACAATTAAACGTTGGATGATGGTTTATTAGTTTTAGGTCTATCCAATAAAAAGAGATTTCAAGCCCTAATTTTTTCAGGCATGCTATTAAATTACATTTTCTTTCATATAAGACAATAACCTCGCAACTTTTGAAATTTGGCTTGCAAAATAGGAACTGTCCATTAAGGGGATAGTTGAGTTTCTGGTAAAGCGAGTACAGTTTTGGTCAAACTTTTAGTTACCAAAACCTGCACCATTGCATTACAAAGTGATAGTTATAACTCTCCGTGCTCGAAAATAATACAAAACAAAATGACTAAATAAAAAGCCTGTTATCATTCAAAAGGAGCCGTTAAAATTTAAGACGACGCTCTCTAAACACTTATCGGTTTCAACCATTAAACAAAATAGTGTGCATGTGATGTTTTTGCTGAAATACAAATGGTTATATATTTGGATATTGCAGCCATTTCTGAACCGATTTTGATAAAATAAAGTTTATACAGTCATTACAATTGTATGCTCGAATTTGACACTCAGTTTTGCATTTTCTCACAACAAATTATTTTGTATAGCGTACTCTATACCTATCTATAACTATATCTTTAAAACGTAATGTTATTTATGCATATTTATGATATGTTGTCAATATTAACAAGATTACACTGCATCATAATATGTGTATGCACATTATCATGCCGTTTTATATGCTGCTAACTAATATGAAGGTCACTTTCACAAATCCTCCGCGGAAAAAAATGGGCCGCTAAAAACCTCAAATAACTACATACATGTCATGATGTAGGTTCTAGAAAATGTGAACTAGCGGAAATATTATACAAATGTTTAATGTCTTACATCAATATGTCGATCTTGTAAAAACAGCTTAGTCATGTCAGAATTCACATCATTTTCTAATGTTTGTGTCCATATCTATCTATTTCGTTCATATCGCCTTAAAACATGACGTGTTGAAATGTTAAAATATGCACATTGTAGGTAAATATTGTAATAACTATATTAATCCACATTGCTGCTCTCTACCCAGGTGCACAAATGGGGACCTGGGTCTGGTGAATACAAGCTCGGTGCACCTATAGGGTTGCCCGCCGCTAGTATGCTCCCCGGGGAGTTGAGAATGTGTACAATATAATTGCGCGGGTATCACTGTACCATATGAACAGGGGTAATATCAAGCTCTTAGAAGCTGTTTTGCATTAGGCGCTATATAAATACGAGTTATTATTAGTATTAATTAGAGTTGGGGGAAGGGTGGGGTAAGTACGTGTTTCCACTCGAGCATGGGAGTGACACAATGAATTTGGCTTTATATTTATCATCGAAAACTGATTTAAAATGTTCAACCACTCATTATTCAATTATACATTAATCTGGATCAATACCTTACCAAAAACTGGAAATCTAATATGATTTTGTTTTGCAAAAGCACATACTGGCTTATTATGAACCTTGAACACATGTTTTGCTACTGTTTTTGTGATGGTCAATATCATAGGCGTACTTGGCCCCTAAATGGCTGTTTTGGGGGGTTTGACCCCCCCCCCCCCCTTTTCAAATTTTATCCGGTCTCGAGACCACTTACAAGCGGTCTCGACCCTCATTAACCTGGTCTCGGCCTCGAAAATTTGCGAAGAAACTCGGTCTCGGGCTCCAAAATGTTTTACATTTCTTGCTCTCGGCTTCAAAAATTTTCCACGAGATAATATTGAAACAAATGGCAATTTCCGATGTTAAATTGCTTAAATTGTCAAGCTTGCTTCGCTCGCATTCTTATAATATTCTACAACCTCGGGTGTTTATATATTACCCTTCAAACCACAATATCATAACACGAATATCCCATACAATAATATTGAAACAAAAGGCAATTTCAGATGTTAGATTGCTAAAATGTTCAGGCTCGCTCCGCTCGCAGTCGCATATATAATATTTCATAACCTCGGGTGTTTATATATTATCCTTAATAACGCCATCTCATGAGTCCTAAACGAATATACCCATACAATAATATTGAAACAAATGGCAAATTTCCGATGTTAAATTGCTAAAATTATGTCGCAGGGGGTTATTTCGTCAGCAAATTTCTCTGAGGGGTGGACCAGGGACCCAGGACTGGTCAAGACCAGGGGGGGGGGGGGGGGGGGTCTGTTAAACAGTTTTCGAGCCCGAGACCAAGAACATTGCTTGAGAATCGTGTAAGCGGGGGTGGTGGGGGGGGGGGGGGGGGGGGTGGGGGCGAGGGAGGGTAGTTGTCAACATTTTTTAGAGACTGAGACCAGGACTGGTCAACATTTTCCGAGGCCAAGACTAAGTGCCCAACAAATTGTTGGGGCTGAGACCAAATTGCTTGAATATCCTGTAAGGGGGGAGGGGGAGGGGGGGGGGGGGTAATCGTCGACCAAGTACCTTTTTTTTAGAATTATAGAGGTCGAGACCATTGCTAATGATGGTCGAGACTGCTAATATGTGGTCTCGAGATTTGATTTTAAAAAGTTGAAAAGGGGGTTCAAATCCTCCCCCCCCCCCTAATACAAAATATATATATATATTTTTAACAGTAATTTGTTGGTCAAAGATGGGTGTTTGAACCCCTCGCCCCCCCCCCGGGTAATTGAATGGGGGGGGGGGGGGGGGGGGGCACTATTAATTTTTTTTATTTTGACAAATGTTCCCCTTGTATACCATTCGTGCAGTGCATGGCTAGAAGGTGGGGTGGTTGGAGGGAAATGGGAGGTTTTGGTAGAGAGCTTTTGCAACTTTTGCAACTCAAAATAATGTGCAGTGTGGTGTATGTCTTGGAATAAAATGATTTATATACTATAATTCAGGGAAGCATGTATGACCTCTCTGATAAGATCATACAAACACAAACAAATATATGCACAATCAAACACAAACAGGCAAACTCCATGTCTATACATTTGGGGGAGGATATGTAGGTAGATATTTGTTAAACTATCACTACAGATTCAGATTTTATATTAGTATGCATACTTTGAACAGCCCATCCCCCGCGCCCCTCTTGAATCTTCACCTGTAATGTTTCTATTTTTTATATCAAATTATTAGGGGGACATGCCCATGGGTTTCTAATCTTTCAAAAAGATTGGAAAAACGGCCGCTGTTTTTGACCTCCACCGACTGAGGGCGTAAAATGTTCCCCCGTGCTCTAGATTCGCTTGACAGTCACTTACTGAAAATATTACAATGACACATAATCAGCCACCCATACACAAACATAAACACACACAAACAAAGTCACACGTTTACACACATATTTAAATGAATGTACCAAACACATCACTACACAGACACAAACGCACACACTTATACATACACACACACACACACACACGCGCACCCACATACGCGCACACACATACACACACACAAACATACACACACGCGGGCGCACGCGCACACATACACATCCACACACACACCCATAGACACAAACGCACGCACACACATGCACACACACACACACAACACACACGGTAACAACTGTTTCATAATTTCCCCTTTTCTGATTAAGCATTGATTTTTATCAAGATCGCTGAATGTTCAAGTGGCAGTTCCACGACTATCTTTCCCCTTAAAACACATTCACTACCACAATCATATCATCATCATTGTCATCATCGTGTGCGTGTGTTTGTGTGTGTGTGTGTGTGTGGGTGTGCATGTGCGTGTGTGTGCGCATGTGTGTGTGTTTGTGTGTAGTGCGTGTGTGTGTGTATGTGTGTGTGTATACGTGTGTGTGTGCATGTGTGTGTGTGTGTGGGTGTGTATGTGTGCGCGGTGCGCCCGCGTGTGTGTATGTGTGTGTGTGTGTATGTGTGTGCGCGTATGTGTGTGCGCGTGTGTGTGTGTGTGTGTGTATGTAAAGGTGTGTGTGTTTTGTGTCTGTGTAGTGATGTGTTTGGTGTACATTCATTTAAATATGTGTGTAAACGTGTGACTTTGTGTGGTGTGTTTATGTTTGTGTATGGGTGGCTGATTATATGTCATTGTAATATTTTCAGTAAGTGACTGTCAAGCGAATCTAGAGCACGGGGGAACATTTTACGCCCTCAGTCGGTGGAGGTCCAAAAACAGCCGTTTTCCAATCTTTTTTGAAAGATTGGAAACCCATGGGCATGTCCCCCTAATAATTTGATATAAAAAATAGAAACATCACAGGTGAAGATCCAAGAGGGGCGCGGGGGATGGGCTGTTCAAAGTATGCATACTAATATAAAATCTGAATCTGTAGTGATAGTTTAAACGGTTCCATGACATATGCTCCGCCGACATATGCTCCGCCCACAAATGCTCCGCCGACAATTGCTCCGCCGACAAATGTTCCGCCGACATTTGCTCCGCCGACAAATGCTCCGCCGACATTTGCTCCGCCGACAATTGCTCCGCCGAAAAATGCTCCGCCGACATTTGCTCCGCCGACATTTGCTCCGCCGACATTTGCTCCGCCGACAAATGCTCCGAAGCTGCGACAATTGCTCCGCGACATTTGCTCCGCCGACAATTGCTCCGCCGACATTTGCTCCGCAGACAAATGCCCAAATAATGAGATGATTTTTTTTTCAAAAAAATATTTTTAAAATGCTTGCACTTTTTCAAAAATGTTCTAAATCATTTTTGGAATAGTTGTTGATGATCTCTCTATCTAATCATCATTCAATAAAACACCACATGCATAATTTTGTATGAAAATGGTTGAAACCAATGCCTTTTTAGAAAAGCGCCCTCTTGTGTTTAAATGGCTCTTTTTGAATGATAACAGGCGTTTACTAAGTCGTTTGTAATTTTGTATACCTTTCGAGCATGGTGGAGTTATAACCATTAGTTTATCAAGTAACTGTCCAGGGTTGGTTCTAAAGTTCAGCCTTACCAAAACTGTACTACCCATTTAAATAAAGATCACATCGTCTAGAAGACAATCTATTCTTCACATATTAACAATAAAATTCATCACATATTGCATTTTATGGAATATGACGTCATAGTCACTAAAGGGGTGAAGTGTCCATCTTACCTCACTGTGGAGGTAAGAGGACCCCTCAATTCCTTAGATTATTGAATTTAAATTTTCTGCTACTTCCTGCCAATCCTTCCGTTTATAAGAATGCAAAATGCATTGGAAGTTTGTGCTTTTCTGTTGGACAATAAGGCAGCCTTAATCGTTTACGGGGTGGGGGGAGGGGGGGGGGGGGGGGCGTTTAGAAGTGTCACAAAATTGGGCTCTCGTTGTTCAGTGAACGATGAACAAATCTAAACAAAATTGAAACTCCGAAAATTTAACAGTGGGTTGAAAATAACGTTCTTTGAATTTTGATAAAATGTGGATAAATTTTGAACTCAGCATGCGGAACAATTTCTTGATTCATAAAGAGTCTGAGTAATACAAATGCAGTGATTATAAAGACTTTTCTTTTTTCTATTCATGATCGATCTTAAAACCTGTATCATGCCCTTCGCTTGATGATTGCTTGGAACAGTATACTATTCATCACAGCATTTTCGGATACTATGAGGGTCCAATGTAGCATCAAAAACTAAAGCCAGTGTTGTGTGTTATTGCGCCTCCCCTTCTCTTCTGCTACTATAGATGCAGGCTGCAGGGTCACGCATCCTTACAACACTGGGCTTGACTGCCCCCCCCCCCCCCCCCCCACCCTGTATAAAGAAACGTGAAACAAACAAACCAGCCAATACAATATTTGAATGAATCGATGGTTACTGAATCGATTGTACTCCAATTTCACAAGAGATTCGCATATACAAGCGCACTTCATACCAAAGGTACTTGAGAATTCATTCAAGAGTTTAATCTTCAGCGGAGTAAATGTCGGTAGAACAATTATGGTTGAGGAAGTAGAGGAACAGTTGTTTTTGGACCATTTGAAGTACTGTCATCTTCAGAGCATATATTTCTGCGGAGCAATTGTCACCGGAGCAAATGTCGTATCTCCGGAGCATATTTCGGCGGAACAATTGTCGGCTAAGCAATTGTCGCATATTCGAAGCATTTTCGGCGGAGCAATTGTCGCATCTTCGGAGCATTTGTCGGCGGAGCAATTGTCGGCGGAGCAAATGTCGGCGGAGCATTTGTCGGCGGAGCAAATGTCGGCGGAGCATTTGTCGGCGGAGCAAATGTCGGTGGAGCATTTGTCGGCGGAGCAAATGTCGGCGGAGCATTTGTCGGCGGAGCAATTGTCGTCGGAGCAAATGTCGGCGGAGCAAATATCGCGGAGCATTTGTCGCGGAGCATTTGTCGCATTTTTCGGAGCAATTGTCGGCGGAGCATATGTCGGCGGAGCATATGTCGTGTCACCGCCTGACCAAGCATGAAACGGTGACTTCTTTCGAGAATTGGAGACAGAACCTCGTCTACACACTTACTTTTGACGCTAATTTTGCCCCTTTCCTGGGCGATGGTTGTTTGTGGGCAAAGAAAACAAAGTCTGAACCCTTTCGGGGCTTCACCGATGACCCACTCTCTGTCCCTGCAGAATCTCGAAAATCAGCCCACCAGAAAGCTAGCATGCTAGATCTTATGTTGGGACAAATTGCCATTTTTCTGTCCTGTCATTTCTAGGAATTCTATCGTGAAGAATGCCACCTCTCTGAATGACATATGGGGCAAGATACGGCTACACTATGGCTTCCAAAGCACAGGTGCCCACTTTCTAGACTTTACCGACATAAAGCTTGAGGCAGACGAGCGCCCTGAAGACCTCTTCCAGAGGCTCGTAGCCTTTATAGAGGACAACTTGCTTACTGTCACTGGCGGTATCTCACACCATGGTGACCGCGTGAAAGATGACGAGGAGCGAACCCCTACAATAGAGAATTGTATTGTCCTTCACTGGCTCCAGTTGATTAACTCAGAACTTCCCCGCCATGTGAATCAGCGATATGGGACAGAGCTACGCTCTAGGACTTTAGCCTCACTAAAGCCTGAAATTTCACAGGCCCTAGACAGCCTATTGGACGAAATTCACACCTCTGAGAGCTCTCGCGCAATGCGCACCCTGACGTCTCCTCCCCTGCGTTCTCAGCGCCCTTCCATGCCGCGCGGTCGCCGTAACCCACAACCCCGCGCTCGCATCCCCCAGCGTGCCAGCAAATATTGCCCACTCTGCCGCGAAGCGCACCGCCCGGTCAATCACTATCTAAGCGAGTGCTCATACCTTCCTGAGCAAGATAGACGTTTTATTGCTAAGGCGCGCCAAGTTGCAAACATTTTGGAATCTGATGAGGAGATCGATGATTTGTGCCCGGTAGTCTCGTCTGAGGCTGCTCCGGTCAATGATCATAGTGATAGCACATCCCTGGCTCTGCGTGTCCAGGTTCGCCAGTCTCCATACTTCGACGTGTTTTGTGGCCATCAGGTTGTGCGTGTAACTGTTGACAGTGGGGCTACAGGCAACATGATTAAGACCTCCACGGTGCAGTCCATCCATGGTGCCATCAATCCTAGTTCGCAGTCTGCCCACCAGGCTGACGGGTCTTCCCCTCTTGATGTTGTCGGTGAGACAAAGCTTACTTTCACCCGTGATGGTAAAGAGTTCGTTTTCGAGGGCCTTGTCATCGACAATCTAGATGTAGATGTCCTCGCCGGCACGCCATTCATGGAACACAATGACGTTTCAGTTCGCCCAGCTAAACGTCAAGTTTGCATTGGTGATGACATAGTCATTCCCTATGGGTCCCGTAAGCCTCTCGACAGTTCGTCACATGCTATCCGCCGCGCGCATGTATTACGTGCTCCCCCTCAATCCACGGTGTTGTGGCCTGGTGATTTTGTTGAGGTATCCCTGCCCAGCGAACTCTCGCCATATGAGGCACTTGCCCTTGAGCCCAGGGTCATAGACCAGAAGGCCACGAACTCGCCTGACCCGTCATGGCCCAGCCCCTGTATGGTCTCAAGCGTAGCAGGCAAGGTGCGCATTCCTAATCTCACCCAAGAGCCGAAGTCTGCCAGGTACGCCCTGTGTACGTGCCGTCTGAACCTCTGTCTGACACAACACCAACCACCTTCAAGAATGCTGCTCCAAAGCATAGCACTCACGATCGTTTCTCAGATGCAGTGTCTCTCGATCCTAGCAGTGTCCTCCCCGAACACACTCGCCACGAGTTCCAGTCCCTTCACACTGAGTTTGATGATGTTTTCGACCCTGCCATCCAGGGGTACAACGGTGCTGTTGGTCCATTTGAAGCTGTTGTCAATATGGGGCCTGTTCAGCCCCCTCAGCGCAAAGGTCGGCTCCCCCTCTACTCAGGTAGCTCCTTGGTCGATCTTCAGGAGAGATTTGAGGCACTCGAGAAACAAGGTGCGTTTGCCCGCCCTGAGGATGTAGGAATATCCGTGGAATACCTGAATCCATCCTTTCTGGTGAAGAAAGCCAATGGAGGCTTTCGCCTTGTCACCGCCTTCGCTGACGTTGGACGGTATGCTAAGCCGCAGCCCTCCCTCATGCCCGATGTCGATTCCATGCTTCGAAAAATTGACCAGTGGAAACACATCATTGCCACAGACCTCACCAATGCCTTTTACCAGATCCCCCTGTCAAAAGCATCAATGAAGTATTGTGGTGTCGCAACACCCTACCGTGGAGTACGTGTGTACACTCGTTGTGCTATGGGTATGCCAGGTTCTGAAACTGCACTTGAAGAGCTCATGTGCCGTGTCCTTGGAGATTTACTCCTTGAGGGTATCGTTGTGAAACTTGCCGATGATCTGTTCTGTGGTGGTGAGACCCCCGAAGAGCTCCTGAAGAATTGGGCCCGTGTCCTACATGCCCTCCGCCAGGCTAGGTTGCACCTCTCAGCGTCCAAGACAGTCGTTTGCCCCGAATCCACAACAATCCTGGGTTGGATCTGGTCACAAGGAACATTGCACGCTAGTCCCCACCGCATTGCCGCCCTCGCCATATGCTCCCCTCCAACATCAGTCAAAGGCATGCGTTCCTTCATTGGGGCATACACGATGCTTGCACGTATCCTCCCTCAATGCGCGTCGTTCCTAACTCCACTCGACACTGTAGTTGCGGGCCGCCAGTCAAGCGATCGTATCTCCTGGACAGATGACCTTCGTGCAGCTTTCAAGACAGCGCAGGATGCCCTGGCGGCTCCCCGCACCATCACCCTCCCCCGCCCCTCTGACCAGCTCTGGATCGTCACAGATGGTGCTGTCAAGAAGCATGGTATTGGCGCAACCTTGTATGTCACCAGACAGGGCAAACCTAGAGTTGCAGGTTTCTTCAGTTGCAAGCTCCGTGATAGACAGGTCACATGGCTACCATGTGAGATCGAAGCCCTATCTATCACCGCTGCCTGCAAACATTTCGGCCCCTACATCATCCAGTCGCAGCATCGTGCATGCGTTCTCACTGACAGTAAACCTTGTGTACAAGCCTTCGAAAAACTCTGTAGGGGTGAGTTCTCTGCCAGCCCGCGTGTTTCGACATTCTTGTCAACTTACTGTCAGTAGGTTCCAATGCTCTGTTCGACATCTTGCTGGTTCCGCCAATGTTCCGTCAGACTTTGCTAGCAGGAATGCCCCTGAGTGCTCAGAACCTACATGCCAGATATGCGTCTTCATTCGCCAGACAGAGGACTCTGTCGTCAACCGTATTACCCCGCAGGATGTCCTCAGTGGTCAGCTGAAGCTGCCTTTCACTTCCAGACCTGCTTGGATGAACATCCAGTCAGAGTGTCAGGATTTGAGGCGCACACATGCTTATCTCCACCAAGGCACTCGGCCCTCCAAGAAACTCCGCGTCGCAACCATCGCTAAGGACGGGCTCCTGGTTGTTCGCCGCGAACAGGCTCTTGCATCCCCACGTGAATGCATTGTTGTACCTCGTGGTGTCCTGGACGGTCTCCTTACATCCCTTCACCTCCAGCTTCAGCATCCAACTCGTCACCAGCTGAAAGCAGTTGTCAATCGCCATTTCTTTGGGCTGGACATGGACTCCGCTCTGACACATGTCACAGAGAGCTGCCACCAGTGTACGTCCCTACGCAACACCCCACGCACGGTTGACCCTCAGTCCGCTAGTGATCCTCCAGCAGTCGTGGGGACTAGTTTCGCGGCAGATGTTCTCAAACGCTCCAAACAGCTGCTCCTGGTGCTTAGGGAATGTGTAACTTCTTACACGGTCACATGCTTCCTGGATGATGAACGTCGTGATACACTCCGCGATGCTCTTATTCGCCTGTGTGTTGGACTACGTCCACTCGACAGTCCACCTGCCGTCATACGCACTGACACAGCCCCAGGATTTGCAGCACTCCGCGATGATTCGCAGCTCAGCCAGCTTCGGCTTTCGATAGAACTTGGCCATGCCAAGAACCCCAACAAGAACCCCGTTGCAGAGAAGGCCATCCGTGAACTGGAAGATGTGATTCTCCGCCATGAACCCACAGGTGGCCCACTCACGCCCTTGGTCTTATCTCTCGTGACCACTCGCCTCAACAGCCGCCTACGCTCTCGTGGTCTGTCTGCACGCGAGATGTGGACTCAGCGAGATCAGTTCACACACAGTCAGATCCCGTTATCGGATGCAGATCTCATCTCCACCCAGCATGAGCAGCGTCTTGCCAACCACCCACACAGTGAATGTTCCAAGCCCCCCTCTGGCATAGTCTCTGGCGATTGCTGACCTCAACGTTGGTGATCTTGTGTACATCAGGTCGGATCGTGACAAGACCACCGCTCGTCCCCGATATCTCGTTTCCTCTGTTGATGGCGCCTGGTGCAACATTCGCAAATTTGTTGGTGCCCAGCTCAGGAAGTCTTCCTATCGCGTCAAGACGTCTTAGTGCCTGAAGGTACCTGTCCCGCTCCCACCGATGCCACGGTCACCGCAGATCTGTGAGGACGACGAGCCGGATACATCTCCTGCCACCGGACCAGCTGTGCCCCCTGAACTTTCATCACCTCCGGACTCGGAAATCCCCTGCATCCCCCTTCATGAGCCCCCCTCCCCCTTCTCAGTTGGTAGTACCCGATTTATCAGTCCCTTCTCAGGGTTCCGTCAGCCCTCCTACCGTTACCCCCCATGCTGGGCGGCCTCAACGCTCACGGCACCTCCCAGCTAGGTTTAAGGACTTTGCGCTGTATTGAATGTTTATGGACTGATGACATGGTTTTAGGGTGTAGGTCATTATTTTTCGTGTCAGATTAGATCCTCATCGCCACTTCTCGATTTCCCTTTTGTATTATATTTTATTCTCTTCGTTTGTTGTTAGCCGATTAGTTTATTTGTTATTGCATATTAAGACTCAATTCATTACTCAATAGGAAGATAACCCTCACGCCTTGAAATGTTTTCTTGTATTTGGTTCGTTTGTCAGTATTGTATGTACAAACATATCTTTTATTACAGGTATGTGTTGATTTGCTGCCTGTTATGGTTACTCGCTTATATCGTCTAATACACGTGACTCCAAACTTGTGTATCTTCCACGTTTTATTTTATTTGCATATATTTATATATTACTCTGTATTTTAATGCTCGATCGTTTTTAGCGGCTTAATGAATACGTAGTACATATACTCCACCAGGTTGTTTCGGTGTACTATTTGCATTGCTTTCGTTGCAATTGCCACGGTATATTTTGTATTATATCCTACATGAATGAAATCCTGTTCAGTGATTGGTCTACATAGCGTCATGTGACCAAACATAGTAATGCCCATGGAGAAAAATGTGCTATGCGTGACGTCATTCATGGAATAGTAAATGCTATTCCATGAATGACGTCATAGATGCCGGGTGATCATATTGAGCCATAGAGATGCGTGTTATAGAACTTCCCTGCGAGCAGAGGTCTTGTTTGAGCTTGCGAAAGATGCTCGACGAGATTTCTGAAAGAGTTATTTAAAAAGAAAAACAGCATATTTTCACTCGTGAATATCAATAAGTTCCAAAGAATATTCTAGAGATGCATTTCATGTATAACTTAACGGTATTCGAATTAAAAAAATACGACAATGGTGCACATTGTACCTCATTGTCCTTTTAGGTCGTGACACTTATTCGTCATTTAACAATCGGCCGCGGTGTGCACTGCACTAGCTGTATGTGTAATGTACGAATAACAATTTTCTCCATACAATTACACGTGTGTAATATGTAAAGCAGGTTAATTATTCACTTTGATGCGCGCGTTTTGCATTTGGGTGCGCATTAGTTGTTAAGGCGCGTAACCATGCATAGAAGTATGAATAAACAAACCAACCCGTTTATAACTAGAAGGCTCACTTAACGCGCACAAGTCACGTGTCCCATAGACTTTGTACATGGGCAACATGGCGGAGTGAACCGATTTTTGAAGCTCCCGTAGCCCACTTCTCTACGTCATCGCGTAGTGACCTAGAAATACTGGACCAATCATCATGCTATGCAGTGCGTAGACTATCGCGCCTATTTTCCTGCGCACTGTCCTAGATTTCATCACGCTTATGAGAACAATGGGAGCCATTGTGACGTATGCATATGAACTTGTTTTATTGACCTCGATCCCGTGACGACGCGTTTGCACTACTCTGTGATTGGTTAACTGTAGTTCCCAAGTAGCCCATAATGCAACCAGTTGTGGGCTCTTCCGGTGATCAAAAATCGCTGCACTCTGGCAGCAGTGACACCCCCCTGTAACCATGAATGGAAAGATAGCGCAATACGCGCTCTGCGCTAGGACTAAATTGCGCAAAGGGGGTCAGTGTCACAAACAGAACATAGTCAGTCCAGTGATGGTTCCATGATCAACGTTTTGTTTTTCTTTATATTTTTCTTTAATTTAATTGAAATCATTTATTTTTGCGATGACTTATGATTATGCGAAGGATATAAAACAAATATATCATGCACTATTTCGGGCCACTAGTGAAATTATGGATTCCTCGGTGACAGAAAAAGCACTATGTTCTTCGGGTCTACGACCCTCAGAACATAGTGCTTTTTCTGTCACCTCGGAATCCATAATTTCAACTAGCGGCTCTCAGTGCATGGTATATTTGTTTATTACGATAATATTTTCTTGTTTAGTTACGTGATGGATTATTCCACTCTGAGTAGCTTGTATTTCTTCCACAGTTTGGTTTCTTATTGTATTACGATCATAAGTTGTACACATGTCATTGTTGATTTGTTTATAGGGCATTTGCCACTCCGTTCAATTGTTAAGCCATTGTGTGGTAGCTTTTGTTTTACTATGATGTTCTTGTTAGCCAATTACCTTTTGTTTTTATTCTTGCTATGGCATGATGCGCGAAGCGATTTTTTATCTCTTAGTCACGATGATGATACAGCCCGTTTTGCTCATATTTTGCTTATATTGATTTTCCTTGATTGTATATTGTATAGCTCAGTAGCCCTTATTCATTCCTTCACCGTATTTTCTTTTTGCAGGGGAAAAGATGGATAGCAGTATGCATATTTTGTTTTAATGTTTAATTTATTTGATAGTGCCCTGTAATCTTTACACAATGTTTTGGTAATAGTAGTGTATGCATAGTCTTAAGTTTACATGTGATTATAAATAGGTTTAGAATACTAGGTGGATTACTGTATTGTCCTAATCGCTACGTAATGTTATTAGTAGGCCTGCACGAGCTTAATAATATTTAGGAGTTGTATTGTCCTAAGTGCTTTGTAATGTTATTAGTAGGCATTAGTTTAATAGTATAGTTTTAGATGTTTTGAAATGTAGGTGTTTATGAAGTTAAGAATGGAGAAAGAAAGAAAAGTAATCACGCCAGTGTTTGGTTATGTTAATAACCCTGTGTCGCTAGAGCTTATAGATGCATAGCGCCACCTACGTCCTGTCTACTTCTCGGTTGCTGTGACCATTGCTTCGGTTATCTTGATCGGCTGGATTTGCCTCAAATAAATGGTTGTCTACCTAAACGAATCCCGACTAGTGTCTCTTTTCTTGCGCTTGACAAATTAATTTTCATGGCTTGACAAATTAATTTCATGCTTGACAAATTATTTTCATGCTTGACAAATTAATTTTCATGCTTGACAAATTAATTTTCATGCTTGACAAATTAATTTTCATGCTTGACAAATGACAAATTAAAACTTAATAAGACCCTTTTTCACGACAAATTAAAATTTGTCATGACTAGATGAACATTTGTCATACAAGACACATACATTACGAATTAAAATTTGTCAAGTAAATTTGTCAAGTAAAACCACACGCATGACAAATTGTTCATGACAAGTTATTGTTTGTCAAATAAGACCACCTGTGTGACAAATTTTAATTCGTCAATTGACTAAACAATATGTTCAGTGTATGGTTACTAAAGTCCCGCTTAAGCTCGATTTGAATCTTCATTTTGCCTAAAGAGACATCGCTGCGCACACGCCAGTGATCTGTCTTGTAATTCTATAGTATTTGGTGACACCCCCCTGGTTTGGTGTGTGTGTGTGTGTGTGTGTGTGCGGGGGGCCGGGGGGGGGGGGGGGGGGGTCGGGCTGGGATTGGTGCATGGCAAGCAAGGGTCGTGTTTTGTAGTGTAGGGAAATCATGGTTTTTCAATCAAACATGACACTGGTTGGGGAAGGCAACTTTGGTAAGCCTACGATAGGGGGGGGGGGGGGGGGGGGGGGGTGACTCTTTGACCGCTTCTATACATTTATTTGAATAGAATCGTTACAAAGCCGACAGCCCCTTATACAATTAGAGAATATCAGCCTTCAAGAAAAAGAGCTTATTTGGAATAAACAAGATTATTTGCGGATCAAAATGATATAATATTGATACAAATAATAATAAAGATGGTATTCGCAAACAATGTAATATCAAATTGAATAGCAATAATAATATTCATAATTATAATAATAATACAAATAATAATAAAAATAATAATTATAGTAATAACAATAATAACAAAATAATAATCATAATAACCTGGTAATAAATGACTAAGCACGCTCCAATGAAGATATAAATCCGAAATATTACGTTTAGAGTGAATTTTTAAGTGATCCAAGTAAAGTGTCTAACTCCACGAAAATTACTTGGAGCTTCCTCGTTTCTCTTCTGCCGTGTTGTTTAGCTTATGGTAAGAGAATAATAAAATAGGGTTAGATTTTTTCAAATGTCCCTTTAGTATGAAGATAATTATCATTGAAAATCATCATCTCAAAACCGTTTGCCCAACGGTTTTGGTAAAAAGTACACGCCCGGCCGGCGCGCCACGCGATCACGGACCCGGGCCGGCGGAGTGGCCGAAACCTTCCCGATAGACGAGTCGATGTACCCAACTGTTGAGCCGAGCGCGCGCAAATTCTGTACCATCTGTATACACGGGTGCGGATATCGTCAAACGGACGATTATTACTGCGACAAATTTACGGCAGGCCATCAGTATTCGGTGATAAAATATGAACTCAATATTCTTTTTTTTCACTAGGTAAACATTGTTCGTTTTCTTTCAAACTTTCACAAAACTTTCAATTGTATTTTACAATGATATTGATATAGGATTGAAGTCTCAAATGTCATTTTGTGCAATATCTGACACTTTACAGGGATCACCTTAATGCAAACTACGTGGCGTACTGTCAAATAAATTTCAGTCATGGCTTTTATCTAATTCGATAACAGTGATTGAAAAAAAAGAGTATTTCTATAAACAAGAAAACTCAGATTTTACTACATGTCAAGTCAAATTTCCTTCCCAAGTATACACCAGGGGGGCGTTGCATAAAACTCAAAACGCAAAGTTGCGTTTGATTTTCGACGCAAGTCACCGAAAATCAAACGCAACTTTACGTTTAAACGCAACTCCATTGCATAAAGACTTGAGTTTGAAATCAAACGCAACTTTGCGTTTGATATCAAACGCAACTTTGCGTTTGATCCAGATGTTTATGCAACGGTCAATTGCGATCAAACGCAAAGTTGCGTTTGATTTTGCGTTCGATCAAACGCAAAATCAAACGCAACTTTGAGTTTTATGCAACGCCCCCCAGATTGCATAATTTCAAGTAAAACATTGCAAAAGCACCTTTACCGTGCACCCACCTACCCTCACATCCTCCAATCACCCTTCCCCCTCTCGGTTATTGTTTCGCTCCCTCGGGAATCGATCTTGTATACGTCTGGAATACAATGTTCATGTTGTTTTGTCATAAAATAATGCTTTTAATGCACTGTTTGAACTGAATATGTCACTTTGAGAATATTATTTTGGGGGTGCATTTTTGTTTTTTTCATTAATCAATCATAACCTCTTCTGGTTGGTAAAATCATGATGATGATGACGCACTAACGCACATTATAGTACATGTCGTCAAGTCAGAATTTCCTTTCTAGGTATGCACCAGATTGCACAGTTTCAAGTCCAAAAATGCAAAAGCTCCCTACCGTGGGAGGTGGGACACCCCCTCCCACACCCTCCCCCCGCTCAGTCGCTTCGCTCCTTCGGGCTTGGTCGCTTCGCTCCCTCGCAATATCCGGTGGTGATGCGGATTTGGTTAAGCCCCCAAAAAAGTTTTTGCTCATTACGCCACGAAATTGACTGCAAACGATTCACATACAACTATGAGAGTATTCTAAATGAATAATTCACATTTCACATGTTTTTATTAAATTAACTTGCAAATTAAATAAAAACCAACCAGAACCAGAACCCTCGCAATGTGTCACTTCGGGAAGTACCAATACTCAAGTATATCTCTAAATGCATAACTGTTTCTATTGTCAATTAAATTTAAAGGGATAGTTGAGTTTTGGTATAGAGGGCGATACACAAAATATTTTTTTAATGAGATAATGACAAACTGAGTGTCAAATTTGAAAGAGCGTACAATTTTAATGACAGAACAAACTTTATTTGATCAAAATCAGTTCAGAAATGGCAGAAACATTCATAAACAACCATTTGTAATAATTGTAGGGCCCCACAATTATTCGATAATTTTGAACCAGCCGTTAATTTTTTTTTTAAATTCTTCCTTTATTCAAAAATTTACAAAAGAGGTTTTTAAATAATTGTTGATTAGCTCTCTATATAATCAATATTTCAACAAAATATCACATACACAATATTGTATTTAAAATAGTTGAAACCGGTGATTGTTTAGAGAGCGCCCTCTTGAGTTGTAATTGCTCTTTTGGAATGATAACAGGCTTTTTACTTGGTCATTTGTAATTTTGTATTCCTTTCGAGCATGGTAGAGTTATAACTATTAGTTCGTAAAGTAATGGTGTAGGTTTTGGTTACTAAAATTAAGTTTGACCAAAACTGTACTCTCTTCACCAGAACTCAACTATCCCTTAAATACTTATCATTAAAGTATACATTCAGTAAAAGTTTCAAATTATGTGAAAAGTTTCTCTTGAATACTTTTCATTCCGAGACTACAAATTGCTTTCGATAATTTTGAGTTCAACTTAAAATCTGTGTGAATTGTGAAACACTCATGGGTCGTCTCCCATAAATAACAGAGGGTTCACTAAGGCTGGTTCAAATTGTTTAAACCCTTTGTCAGTTTTTGGCATTGTAAAATAGTAAGTGCTCTCTTTAAAATCATTTTAAAATTGAGCTTAAAGCTACGTATTACAAAACATACCTTTCTTATCAAAGTGAGAACTTTCATCTGGCTAAAATGTTCGGGACACGGTCCCCCAATCTCCTTGTTATGCCGTTATATTAATGACCTTTAGCTTACATTTAACAAGTTGGCGTGCCATTATCCATGTTTCGGGTTTAGTTCGGTTGTGATTTATAATACGTGTATATAGTTTCGAATTCTATAAGTATGTCATTAATGATATATATAAATTGATCCATTATATTTACTTCTCCAGTCCATTTCGGCACAATTTTAACCATAGTAAGTGGTTAGTTTAAAAGGTAAATTAATTTTTGGCTACCATTTCAAATAAAAAATGTAAGGTTTAACGAACCTCTTATAAATTATAGAAATGAAGATCAATTTCTTACTCATGTCTCGACCCTCATGCTCAGTCTTTGTAAGTAGTCCACCTTTGGGTATACCCTTCTCTTTCCATTGAAGAATAACAGTAGCTCTATCCACACATATCTTTGTGGAAAGATTCCTTTCTTTTTGCATCTTAACATCTCGAAGGGTCGACTGAGAATCTTTCTCAGGGGGGTATTTTACAAAGCTTCTAAGTTAAAATTAAATTCTACGTTAGACTTACAATAATGGAAATTTTAAACTTGAGCTTAAAGCTATGTATTACAATACATACCTTTCTTATCAAAGTGAGAACTTTCATCTGGCTAAAGTGTTCAGGGCACGGTCCCCAATCCCCTTGTTCCGCCGTTATATGAATGACCTTTAGCTTACAATTAACCAGTTGGCGTGCCATTATCCATGTTTCGGGTTTAGTTCGGTTCTGATTTATAATACGTGTAGTTTCGAATTAGTTTCGAAGTATGTCATTAATGATATAAATTGATCCATTATATTTCCTTCTCCAGTCCATTTCGGCACAATTTTAACCATAGTAAGTGGTTAGTTTAAAAGGTAAATTAATTTTTGGCTACCATTTTAAATCAAAAATGTAATGTATACCGAGCCTCTTATAAATTATAGAAATGAAGATCAATTTCTTACTCATGTTTCGACCCCCATGCTCAGTCTTTGTAGGTAGTCCACCTTTGGGTTCCTTTCTCTTTCCATTGAAGAATAACAGTAGCTCTATCCACACTGATCTTTGTGGAAAGATTCCTTTCTTTCTGCATCTCAGTTAGAATCAATAATAAGGGTCGACTAAGAATCTCTCTCAGTGGGGTATTTCACAAAGCTTCTAAGTTAAAATTAAATTCTAAGTTTGACTTACAATAATGGATAGCCATTATTTGATTTGTGACCTTTGTACATTCATATATTTGATATACAACATCAAAGTGTGTTTAAAGATATATGTGAGTATTTGTCAAGGTCCACTTTAGTGACTAAAACTATGATATTATCACAATAACCTGGTAATAAATGACTATTCACGCTCCAATGAAGATATAAATCCGAAATAATACGTTTATAGAGTGAATTTTAAAGGGACTTAGTAACATTGTCCAAATACTCAAAATCCAATTGAAATTCTAGCGGTTCACTCATACCTTGTTGTATTCTCATTAACAAAAAAAGCATGGGACAGGTTTCGGTTTTTTAAATTTCCCTTTCGTTAAAAAGATATTTACGATTGAAGTGTTCAGATGTCAAATTATCCAATGGATCGTCAGAACCGTGTACAAAGTGAGTGCAATGAGTTAATGAATGTCACTTTGCATTTTTGCTCATTACTCGGCCATATAAAGTCCATTTAATTTGAAATTTTCACACAACACCCAGTGGACATATCAGATAACAATAAACATTGTATCAACCACTCATCGCTTTTTGCCCATGACCACAAAGTTACTAGATCCCTTTAATGCAAACTACGTGTTCGACTGCAAACGATTCACAACTATGAGAGTATTATAAAGGGAATAATTCAAATTTCACATGTTTTATTAAATTAACTTGCAAATGGAATCAAAACCAACCAGAACCCTCGCAATGTGTCACTTCGGGAAGTACCAATACTCAAGTATATCTTTAAATGGATAACTTTTTTTATTTTTTTATTGTCAATGAAATTTAATACTTCTCATTGACGTATAAATTCAGTACAATTCTCAAATTATGTTAAAAGTTTCCGTTTAATAGTTTTCATTCCGAGACTACAAATTGCTTTCGATAATTTTGAGTTTAACTTAAAATCTGTGTGAAACACTCATGGGTCGTCTCCATTAAATAACTAAGGTCGGTTCAAATTGTTTTAACCCTTTGTCAGTTTTTTGCAGTGGCAAAATAGTAAGTGCTCTCTATGAAATCACTTTAAAATTGAGCTTAAAGCTACGTATTATAATACATACCTTTCTTATCAAAGTGAGAACTTTCACTTGGCTAAAGTGTTCGGGGCACGGTCCCCCAATCTCCTTGTTACGCCGTTATATGAATGACCTTTAGCTTACATTTAACAAGTTGGCGTGCCATTATCCATGTTTCGGGTTTAGTTCGGTTCTGATTTATAATACGTGTATATAGTTTCGAATTCTATAAGTATGTCATTAATTATATTTATAAATTGATCCATTCTATTTCCTTCTCCTGTCCAGTTCGGCACAATTGTAGCCATAGTGAGTGGTTACTTTAAAAAAGGTAAATTATTTTTTGGCTACTATTTTAAATAAAAAATGTAAGGTTTACCGAACCTCTTATAGTCCAGTCAATCTAGCAAATATTAGGGGGTAACCTCGGCAAAATTGCAACACGGGATTTTTTTTTCGGAATTCTGTTCAGGAAACTCCCCTTAACAACCAAAAAAAAGTCCTAAGAAATCGAAGCTGCGGAAAGTGGTTTAATTTGCATTATAAAGAAAATTAGCAAATTTGCATAATTATGAAATAAGGTCAGGGGTCATTTTCTATCTAGGAATAGTACGCTAGTAATTAAAACCAATATTCTAAGGTATTTTGGGGCAAGGAATCTATTTCCGGTGCTCGTTTACGAGTGCCATATGGAGAAAACCCTGAAATCCAAGATGGCTGCTTCCTAATTTGCATATTTATGAATATTATTGGTTTTCATTGGCTACAGCCTCTAATAAGCAATAATTATAGTGTTTTTTTTCTTTAATCATGTTCTAAATGTATATCAAAGATACTTCAGCTTGGTTGCCGCCTTGGCAACCTCTTGCAATGCATATAATTAGCATCATTTTATTATTTACCTAATTTGCATATTCCCCCAAATTGAGTATATTGGGAACCCGGAAAATAAAAATGACGTGAAATACCACTTTTCCAAGGTTTTTGGGGGCAGGAAATCCATTTATGATACTTAATTCGACGTATCACATTGGCAACCCACATAAATCCAATATGGCCGTCTTTGGCATTTTAAAGGAGATAATGCTATTTGCCACTTTAACGGCATTTTTTTTAGAGCATAATTTATTCACTGTTAGCACATTGCAATTTAAGTATTCCGATTGCTAATTCGAATAATTGAGAGTCCAAAAATTATAATATTGTTCTAATATAACCAAAAGAATGAAGCTGTGTATTATTACATGTGAAATGTGAGGAGCAGCCATCTTGGATTTAAGAAGGTTGCCATGGTGCTATATGGAAAATAAGTATCAAAAATGGACTTGTTGCCCCCAAAACCTTGGAAAAGTGGTATAACTTGTGTAATTTTTACTTTCCGGGCTCCCAATATACTCAATTTGGGTGAATATGCAAATTAGGTATATAACCCAATTATGCAAATTATATGCATTGATAGAGTTTCCAAGGTGGCAAATAATCTTAAATAGCTTCACTACATATTTAGAAGCATGAAGTGAAAATAATAATCCGGAATGATTGCTCATTAGAGGCTGTAACCACTTAGCAGAACATTATATTCATAAATATGCGAATTAGGGGGCATCCATCTTAGCTTTTAGGGCGTTGCCTATACGACACATGCAAATGAGCACGTTAATGGATGCCTTGCCCTAAAATTACCTAGTATATGATCGTTTTATCAATATTGTGCTATTCCTAGATAGAAAAATGAGCCCTCACTCGCATTTCAGAAATATGTCAAATTATGCTTAGTATTGGTTATGTATGGAATGTAACCACTTTCCGGTAGCTGTCGGATTCTTGAGGACTGACCTGAAAATATAGGTGTTATCGTTTGTAATCACCACAAGTCGTTTTTTGACATAAAAACATCGGCGCAATATTCTACTCTTTTTGGACATGAATTTACATATTATACGCACTTATATGCAAATTATGGTGAACTGATATACGTGTCCACCGTAGTGTTTTGGTATATGTGGCAGTTTTGATACTCGATGTGCACACTATTCTGGCTATGATAGTGCAATCTAGATTTTAAGCAATACATAGATCTTGATATTTGATCTCAATCAATCTATTAGCTCATATTTGCAGTATTATGGCAAAGTACTATCATGCTAGACTGTTTCGATTGAGGGCCACCGCTACACCTGTTTCATATCTCGAACTAAAAATATAGAAGGCTTTATCTTTGCATCCACCTGATCCAACCTAACCCTAGGTCTATTTGGTTCACAATATGAGTATTTTATGTGTTATTGGCGAACCTAGACATTTGCATATTATTGCAAATTATATAGTCCATTAGTACGGGTATGCGTGTGGATCGGTACTTATAATACTAATATTGGGTTGCCATACTTTTCTGCGGTCCAATATAGTATATCAATATTTTTTACTCAATTAATTTAATTTTTTACCTTTAAACAATACTAATTTGCATATATGAGCAAATTAAAGCACCATCGTTCCCGCAACTTCGATTCCTTGACTTTTTTGGGGTTGGTAAGGGGAGTTCCTGAACTGAATTCCAAATAAAAAATCTCCGAGTGCAACTTTGCCGAGGTCAAGGCCATATATGTGCCTTACACCACCTCAGCAAAACGACCGTTAGTGAGCGCCGTGTAGTTAGTCTGTAGTATAGCTGACTATAGCCAAATATTTGTAGTGTAACAATATGAACATGAGACAGGATTATTGTATTTCCTGAACGAGGGGTTATATCATAATCTCACCCTTTTGTGAATTTATGTGAGCGATCAAAATCATGCTTTATATGCATGATGTTTCTTTAATCAATAAATAATGATCAGATTACAGTGCTATGAATGGACGCCGGCTCTTAGAAAACGCCCGTTGTCTCCCTAACTTTACAACACTGATTGCAGCCATGTTCCGAAAATCTGGCTGCTTCAATTTTGAGAGGATTCGCTTAGTCCTCAATATGCACAAATCTAAGCTCATTTTAAGGTATTGACTTCTATCTTTACTGTCATGTAATAATCAGCACAAATCTTTCGTCCGACTTAGATGGTCGTCTTAGTGGTGTATAGGTCACATATTGACTGGACTAAAATGCATCAATCGTAGTGATACTAATTATACACAAATCACCATCCGTGGGTATATGTAACATGGATTATATAAGATGATGACGTCATAATAAGGAAATGAGCGTTCCTATTGACTTGATTACCCGATGCTATAATCCGAGTATATATCACTGTAAAGTCTTATAGCATATGTATTATAACTTTTCAGTGACGTACAATTTCCCATAGGACCACCATAGTGCATGGCGACCGTGTGTACAAACACATTCCCGCCATGAGAGAGCCGCCGCCGCCGCCGTGCCGCGCGGTGCCGGTGGAGTGCGCAACTTCAAATCAGTCCGCTGCCAAAATGCTCTAACAAATTACGTAAAAGTGAGATAATGAAAGGGCTGCGCATGCATTTTCCATTCCAAACTAGCAGATCAAACCACTTTACCATGCAATTTACGAACTGCCAACATTTATTTACTAGTACAGGACAGATAATTTACAAAATTATGCATTTTCCATCTTTTTCATGATAAGTTTTGCGAGTCTTTCTTCGCGGCATGTGTAAACCATTCATTTTGTGACGTCATAGCCCCATGACGTCAAAATTCTTGACACTCAATACGGGTTCCTCCCAAAAGTTCCTCCAAATCAATCATCTTATATAACAAATAGTACATGATCCATGCGTTAAAATATTCCATGAATAGACACCTCTACATTTTAAATTTCTCTCGTGCGATTATTTGCACTCGGCATGCGGCCTCGATGCAAATATTAATCGCTCTCGAGGAATTAAAAATGTATCGTTGTCTATTCTGTATATTCAAACTCCAAACCCACGCACTATTTGATAATAATTAGTGCAATTTGGAATTTTGCTGATGCATTACCAGCTATAATAAACAATATTATAATTACCGAGTAGCTGCCATTCACATTTCAATTATACATGGTCCAATATCAGTTGTCTTCGTTCAGTTTCGCCCTTTCGGATCACGTGTCGCGTGACTAGCTGGAAATACATGCAGGTGATCGTTTCCTCAAACGCCAAATGTAGAAATCCAGACCTTATAACTATTGTATGTAAAGTAATTGTATACTACTATCGGAGATTTGCAACGATAAAACACCGTTGAGCTTGAGGCAATTATCAAGTATTATAACATACGTTGCCACCGAAAACGACGTCCTTTCGTAGTGACTCTCGTTGCGTACACAATCTGTCTTTTCACCACACATATACCAATATGACTACTATGTCTCCTATATTAAAAATGCTTTCCTTTGTGCAAGTATACCACGTGTCAGTGCAAACGTACATGTGTACAATCCGGGAGCAATTGCAAATCGATCCATTGATCACACAAAGCCTGGTATAAATGATCTGTGACATGACCCTCGCATACATTAGCCGCCACATGTCTATGAATTTCATTGTATCATCTATCACGTCTACCTAGGATAGTCAGTTGAACGCGAAATGCAATGAGACACTCATACCCATAGGCACAGTGACCCTAAGCTATATATCTAGGGCAAGTCGGAATATCCGGGGATTCCCCTCATTTTATCGGTATGCGTAATTCTAGTTATTACATTTCAACGTAGACAGGTTTATACGAGGACATTTGCCATTCTAACATCAGCAGGCTATATTGACACATAAGTTTAGTTTTCGAGCTCTCAACCATCCAAGTAAGCTATTAAAGGGAGCACGGGTCCCTTTTACTAACGTCTAACAGCTTTCAGTTTGACGGATCGGATCAATGTAACACGCAAACAACAAATCAGAGCGAACATCCCTCTATACATTTGGATCTACGAACGAAAAAGAATGCGTCCCTCCATTCAAACTATATCGTTCAATAATTGGAGTTCAGCTGATTTAGTCAATAATATTACAATATAGTACTAATTCTCGTAACAGGTATTGTGAAGCCGACATTTGATTAAGCGCACTGTCACGGTAAAAGATCTCAAAAACGAAAGAATATATAATTACATGTAGTCAGTTAAGCGATGGTTGGGTATTTTGCTTGGTAAACGCTCACCATTAGTACTTATACGCTGGTCACGACTAGCTATGATACCTATTTATCCGACGTCCCTTTTTTTCAATTAAGTTTAGGTCTAATAACTCCCACGAAAAAGAGATTACAAGCCCTAATTTTTCAGGCCCATGCTATTAAATTGACATTTCCATTTCATACTAAGACAACATAAACCTCGCATTTTTGAAGGTTTGGCTTGACCAAAGAGGCTCTCTCCTTTACATTACATTCGTATTTGACCATAAAGGGGATTGTTTTGGTAAGGCTAGGCCTTAAAGCCGCATACAAAAATTACAAACTAATACTAGTTATAACTTTCACATGCTCAGAAGGTATAGCAAATACAAACGACTAACATAAACGTAAAAAGTCTGTTGACCACTTAAAAAGAGACCATTAACACACATAGGGGTGCTATCTCAAATAATCATTGGTTTCAACTATTTTACATACCCATTACCATGCATATTGTTTTGTTGTATAATGATTCTAATAGGAGATCATCACACACCTAAAGGGTACGTAGTGCGTTTTGTGTAAGGCTCAACTTAATAACCAAACTTTGACAGTAACATTATAAAACTAATAGTTTAACTCCCACCATGCTCGAAGGGTATAAAAACTATACAAACGACTAAGTAAAAAGGCCCGTTATCATAAAAAAAAAGAGCCATTAAAACTCAAGAGGGCGCTCTCTAAAAAGGCAGTGTTTCAAACCGTTTTTCCATACAAAGTTATGCTTGAGATGTTTTTTATTTTGAAATAATGATTAATAGAGAGATCATCAACAACTATTTAAAAACGCTTCTTTGCGAAAAAGGGCAAGCATTTTTATATATATATATTTTTTTTTATTTCATTATCTACACAAAATGATTTCGTGCAGCGCTACTGTATACCAACACTGAACCTCCCCTTTAATTGACAATCTAGGGACTATTATGAATTATTTTGCATTGCAATGGCAATAATTTTATTGCATGAAGGGCAAACGAATCAGTACCTTAGATAATATGTACAGATGTCATTTTGGCGTTATGATGACGTTGAAATTTGCGCACTGTTACAAAATGCTTAAAGGTGATATTTGAGTATTAGTCAAACCAAAACCTGCACCATTCTCGCGTACAATAGTATAGTTATAATCTCAACCATGATCAAAAAGATATACACAATTACAAACGACTAAGTAAACCCATTTTATATCATTCATTTTGTTTTCAAAGATATTTATTTTTCTTCATTTGCTTTTTACAAGCCGCTAGATGGCGACAGTCGCACTAATCTGACTTACCCATTACACACAACTCTATGGTCTTACCCCACTTGCTAGCCACACGTTGGAATGTGGCGATTTTTTTGTTTAATCCCTGTCGCTCTTGCCCGATAGAGGCGACAAACCTGGCAAGATCAGCCAGTGGAGAGATTAGTGGCGGTTTGTCGCCATCTAGCGGACATACGAGCGACAGGGATACAAAAAAAAAAATCGCCAAGTCAAACTGGACTATCTTGACATACGGCTCTAGACCTGAGGCCCCAGTTGCAGAACAAATACAATCGATTGCAACTTACATCGATTGTATCTCTCCTTTCTGCAACGGGGCCCCTAGGCCTCATACATAGCAGTTTCAACCAATTGTTTTCTTCTGAAACAAAATGACATAGAAAGCATACAATTTGAATACAGGTGGGAGCAATTTTGGTTATTTTCCACAATCGTGTATGTTTTATACATATCAACGGATATCCCAGATAACAATGCTCGTGGCCCATCTTGGCCCAATGTAGGCGGTCATGGTTGGGCCAACGTCAATACGTGACGTCTAGCCCACGTCATTCTTGCCGCTGGGACACCATCGTTGGACCTCAACCCCCATACTAGCCTAACGTCAATTGCCACAACGTTGAGCCAACGTTTGTCCCAACCATTTATTTGCTATTTCTGACGTCAAGCCAACATTGAGCCGACTGTAAACCCACATCGTTAATACGACTCTATAAGATCAATGTCGGGGCCAACGATAAAACGTGACGTTTTGCCACACGTCATTCTTGCCGCTGGGCCCCTCGTTGGCCCTCAAGTCTGGTGCCCAACCCAACAAGCAAACGTCGTACAAGTGTCTTGGGCCAACGTTTTTCCAAACCCTTGCCAACCTTTCAGTGGCTAATATGACATCGGCCAACGTTTACCCAATCTTGGGCAACTGTTAGCCAACCTTGGGCCAACATTGAACCTCACCGTGAGCCAACAGTGGGCCAACCCAACAAACGAACACTTAAAACAATCGACTAGTAGGATCTGCATGTGTTACTATTCTACCCTGACCCGTCATTCAAACGCTAAGTCCTATATATCCTATATCTCCTATCTCCTATACTTAACCTCAATCCTAAACCTAATCCTAAACGTATCATACCCCTATCCTATCCTATCGGCTTAACAATATAGAATGCAATCGACTTAGTATATATTATCCTCATACCTTACTATGTACATTTGTTGTAGTAGTATTGCCGAGAGTACGATTATAAAATAATCAGCCCTTGATCATTATTCAATAGGACCTATTATTCAGGTGTCAGACTTATAGTTTTATAAACTATATCAGAAAACAAGGGATCATGATACACTGTTTTCTAAAAAATCATACTAGCAAAAATCAGGACATTTATCTGTTCACTAATTATTGATCGTTTTAATCGTATCCTGAACCCCGATAGCAAATCTGTCGTTGGCCCAATGGAGTAGATTCTCAAGTTATCGGTGTAGGGCCTGGGTGTTAGCTGTGTATCAAACTCGGCGTTGTTTTGTGTGTAATA
>JBAMJV010012950.1:0-26688 GCA_037951105.1 Echinarachnius parma
ATGGGCGTAGGGGGAGGGGTTTAGGTGGTTCAAACCCCTTCCCATCCCTTTTGATAAAAAAGGGGGCTGTTTTGGGGGTTATTTACCCACACCCCCCTCCCCTTGAAAATTCTCCACAGACACCACCCCCCCCCCCCCCCCCTCGAAAATGTTCGTCGACGGAAATCTATCTAGCCTATGTCTCTCCACAGCAGAAGGAAGGCATCTTCATCACCATTCCATCTTCTTCTATCATGCTTGTCGCATGATCCATGTAACACCCCAAAATTCTTTTATGTCATCCATCCAACGTCTATATTCTGTCTGCCTCTTCGTCTGGTTTGTGTTCTTGCATGGTGTCCAATTAGTTATATTATAAATCTTGTTGATAATGGATCAAAATGTTTATGTCAGTGAGCCTATAATTATAGGGCTGTCATTTTGTTATTCCCTAACTGTGTACTAATACAACTTTCAACCTCCAAGGATCGATTATAGTAAAAATAAGTTCACTGCTCGACTTGATCATGAATATAATTTATAGTAGTGTTCTATTGCTGAGCATCAGTTGAAATGTAAATTAAATGATTAAAGAAAGCCACCAGTGGATAACACAAATCAGTGCTCGCTTGCAGTCTTATCAGTGATTTCCATGGTCTTATCATGCACATTTATTTTGCACCGCATAAGCCAGATGAAATGCATAAAACCCAAATATGTCACAATACCTTTTTTTTTCCTTATTTAAAAAAAAAAAAATTGCTCACATTTCCAAAGACGAACGGTTCATACATGTACTTAAAAAAATATTTGAATGAGACTTTCATTTGTATATATATAGGCTGTGTGAAGATTATTCCGAAGGTTCGTTATTCCGAACACACAAGTTTCGTATACCTGGGGGTTCGTTATCCGAAAATAAAATAGGGTTCGTTAATCCGAAAATGAAATCGGGTTTGTTATAATACTATAATTTCAGATTGGCGTAGCCACGAGAATGAGGAAGGGAGGGAGCGGGGAGGGCTTGCTTAATACAGGATCTGTATTAAATTACGAGAAAATAGAACTATAATTTCAGATTAGCATAGCCACGTGGGAAAGAGGATTGGGGGGGGGGGGGCTTGCTTAATCAAATAAAAGATCAAACAAACTTTAATGTTTGATTGGGTGGCCAAGGGAGGGAAAGGGGGAGGGGCATGCTTAATACAGGCTCCAAATTGAATAAACACAACCAAATTATAGTATCATAACAAACCCGATTTCATGTTAGTATCATATCTAAGTATCTAACCCGATTTAATTTTCTGATTAACGAACCCTATTTTATTTTCGGACTAACAAACCTTTGGAATAACAAACCTTCAGAATAACTAACCTTCGGAATAACGAACCCACAGAATGACAAACCTTCGGAATAACGAACCTTCAGAATGATGAACCTTCGGAATAACGAACCGTCGGAATAACCGAACCTTCGGAATAATGAACCTTCGGAATAACGAACCTTCGGAATAACCGAACCTTCGGAATATTAATAACGAACCTTCGGAAAAATGACATGTAACCTGTATAACCAAATCGCACAATTTCACGCCCCAAAATACAAAAGCTCCCTACTGTGGGAGGGGGACACCCCCTCCCCACACCCTCCCCCGCTCGGTCGCTTCGCTTCCTCGCAATGTCTCCCCAACACTTTTGAGAAATTGTTGACGCCCTTGCTTAGTTTCATGGGAGCCCAATGCCCTAGACTATATCGATGGCTCTATATATAGTATAGGCTACATGATCACGTGGATCCATCTCACGCAAGGCTCAGTCTTTTCCTCGCTATGCCCTTTAAAAATACGTTATGAGTAGGTTCACTATTTTATACAATTTTAACACCCATGCTAGGAGCAAATGTCTGAAATCTAAAAGCTTCCGGGGGCTCCGCCCCCTGGACCCCCATTATTGTCCCCAAATGTGGGTGCCCCCCAAAGTCAGGTCTTCGAGCCATCAAGAAAACTTCCGGGCATACCAATGTGGGGCTTTTAGCTCTCTCAGTGGTCACTCTGGAATATTTTTTCAAATTTCGCCCCCCCCCCCCCCCCAATCTCAAAACGGATCGACACCCCTGAAGGTGAGTTATTCCAAAAGTGCTCTTTGTTTGTGTTCGCCTGTACCAAGCGAGTTCGCTTCAGAAATTTGTTGTCCCCGATTCCATCCGCAATCATGTTCAAATTCAATAGTAAAGTAATGAGATGAGATGATTTGTGAAGGTAATGAATAATGGGGAGGGGCATTACGGTAAATTATGAGTACCACCTAATGTGTAATTTGAAGTAATACTTGATGTTATATTGTTATACTGTGATATGCTGTTATAGCACCTAGATTTACCCATTTTTTCTTAGTGTGACTGTGTAGGTATGCACCAGATTGCACAATTTCAAGTCCATAAATGCAAAATCTTTCTTACCGTGGGAGGGGGATACCCCCTCCCAAACCCTCCCCCTCCCTCCCTGCCCCAGCCTTCAGGCGCTTCGCTCCCTCGGGACTTATTATTGGCTGTGTGTTGTTGGATCATACATAATGTTTCATAGTTATGGTTTATGTTGTTGTGTGTGTGTTTTGGGGAACATATTTATTAGTGTGTCAATTATTTGTTTTCTACATGAAAAATATATAAAAACTTTCTGGTCGATCAAATCGGTTACAGTCCGTTATTCCGAAGGTTCGTTATTCCGAAGGTTCAGTTATTCCGAAGGTTCGTTATTCCGAAGGTTCGTTATTCCGAAGGTTCGTTATTCCGAGGGTTCGTTATTCCGAAGGTTCGCTTATTCATTAGTCCGAAAATAAAATAGGGTTCGTTAATCCGAAAATTAAATCGGGTTTGTTATAATACTATAATAATTTGTGTTTTGTTTATTTAATTTACAGCCTGCATTAAGCATACCCCTCCCCCTTTATCCCTCCCTTGGCCAGACCAATCAAACATTTAAGTTTATTTTATCTCTTCATATGAAATTATAGCATTATAAAAAACCCAAATTTATTTTCGGATTAACGAACCCGATTTCATTTTAGGAATAGCGAACCTTCGGAATAACGAACCCTCGGAATAATGGACCTTCGGAATAACGAACCGTCGGAATAGCGAATCCGATTTTATTTTCAGACTAAAGAACCTTCGGAATAACGAACCCCTCGGAATAACGAACCTTCGGAATAACGACCCTTCGGAATAATGCAACAAATGTTCGGATTAACGAACCCTATTTCATTTTAGGATTAACGAACCCTCAGGTATATACGAAATTTGCGTGTTCGGAATAACGAACCTTCGGAATAAAGAACCTTCGGAATAACGAATCTTCGGAATAACGAAGCGTACCCGATCAAATCATATCACGCTTTCCCAAATACAGCCAAATTTCCTATCTAGGTATGCATCAGATTGCACAATTTCAAGTCCAAAAATGCAAAAGCTCCCTACCGTGGGAGGGGGGGGGGGGGGGGGGCACTGGCGTAAAGCACAGTTCGGAAGCACAATGCATTGGGGGGTCGAGCAATTGTTCACAAACCGTTTGTGAACAATTGCTCGACCCCCCAATGCATTGTGTTTTCCGGACAGATTTACGCCAGTGGGGGGGGGGGGGGGGGGGGGGGGGTGTCCCTCAGTTGTTCAGACAAAGCCGACAAAGCCTTCTGGAAGTTCATAAGATCAAAAAAGCAAGATCCAGCGGGCATTTCTCCACTCAAGCATGATGAAAAAGTAGTCTTTGACGCAACAAGAAAGGCGAAGGTATTTAATCAACAATTCCAGTCGGTGTTCACAGCTGAAGATACAACAGTTCTACCCAATCTTGGAGAATCCAACGTCCCTACGATGGAGAACATTTCTATCACACCAAATGGAGTCCAGAAGCTTTTAGAGGCCATCAAGACTGATAAAGCTACTGGTCCAGATGGAATCCCAGGCCAATTTCTGAAGAGTTTCGCCAAGGATTTAGCACCAGTTTTGTGTTTCATCTTCCAGCAGTCACTGAACACTGGACAAGTACCATCAGACTGGCGCCTGGCGAACATCACACCAATTTTTAAAAAGGGAGACAAAAGCACCCCTTCAAACTATCGTCCTGTTTCCGTAACATCGATATGCAGTAAGTTGATAGAACATATCATCTTCAGTCAGATAATGCACACTACGATACCAACAACGTACTACACGACTCTCAACATGGTTTCCGAGCAGGCCGCTCATGTGAGACCCAGTTAATTATGACAGCCGAAGATCTGGCACGTTCACTGGACCAAAAAGACCAGGTTGATGCGATTGCTCTGGATTTTTCGAAAGCTTTCGACCGTGTCCCCCATTAAACTCAGACACTACGGCATCCGAGGCGAACTACAGCAATGGATCAGATCATTCCTAACAGAACGGTACTGGGCCCCCTATTGTTCATCACATTTATAAATGACATCTCCCATGGTATCACGTCCAAGCTAAGGCTGTTTGCAGATGACTGTCTCATATACAATCATATTTATGACATCTCGGACCACCATGCGCTTCAGCGGGACCTTGACCGCCTTCATCAATGGTCTCTTACCTGGCAGATGAAATTCAACACAGAGAAATGTCATCTTCTACGGTTCTCACTCCGCCGAAACAACATTGAAGGCAATTACCTACTGGGCAATACTCAACTTACAGCAGTTCAAAACTACAAATACCTGGGTCTTACCTTTTCTCACAACCTATCCTGGCAAAAACACATTGATGGAATTGCATCGAAATCCAACCAAATGCTCGGGCTTATCAATAGGAATCTACGACGCTCTTCCCAGAAGATCCGACAACAACGGCCTTCTTCTCCCTGGTTAGACCTCGCTTGGAATATTGTGCAACAGTCTGGAATCCATCTACAAAGAAGAGCATCTCAAAGATTGAAGCTGTACAGAGGCGAGCAGCAAGATTCGTTCTTCAACAATACCGCCATTCTGAGAGTGTGTCTGCTATGATTCAACAACTTCAATGGAGTACACTGGAAAGACGCAGACACATCTCCTGCCTTAGCCTCCTCTACAAAATTCAGAATGGCATGGTAGCAATTACACCTGACCAACTCCTCACACCAATGGACCCAAGCATCACCAGACAATACCATAAGCTCAAGCATATACATACTCGAACTCAGCTTTACCAGAACTCCTACTTCCCACAAACTGTAACAGCATGGAATGCGCTCCCCAATAATATCTTGGCTTCTAGTTCTACATCACTATATAGGAGCCTTTGCGGGAGCAGTTGCCTCAATCGGCAATTAATGGGATACCTCACCGGTTCCCCTCGACTCTACGTCCTGACCCAGGGTGAAATTCCCATTGACTTATATTACCAATTGAATTCAATTGGTAATCAGAATTACCAATTGAAAATTACCAATTAAAAATTACCAATTGAAATCAATTGGTACCAATTGAAATCAATTGGTAATCGAAGTATATGTAAAATGGAACGATTACCAATTGAAATCAATGGGTACCCATTGAAACCCATGCCAATGGGTACCAATTGAATTCAGTTTCAATGGGTACCCATTCTGAGAATTTCAATGGGTACCCATTGGATTTAATGGGTACCCATTGAATTCAATGGGTACCAATTAAAATTTTAATTGGAATTTCGTCCTGGGGACTGATGGACCCTGTCGAGTACCCAAGTAGAAGTAGAAGTAGAAGTGTCCCACACCCCAGTCCCCCCGCTCAGTCACTTTGCTCCCTCGCTAATGTCTCACTCTCACATCTGGCTCTAAGTTTGCAACCCAGAGTGTGGTTGGGCATGAACCCCTACACACACTAAAATCGGGGGTTCTCTTCATTACAAATTTGGCCAACTTCCATTTTGAGTTGGGGGGGGCCTGACTGGATATTGTATAATTCTGTGACTGAAATGGATAGCAACAGCGCCCCCATCATGAAGCCAGCGACAAAGTCCACTCGAGAACAAAAGTGCTCCATTCACTAATTGCGTGTTATTTTCGAGGACTCAAAACGCAATATTGTGGCAGCATGAGTTTTATTTGACGGAATGAAAAGGAATTTTGATTACCGCAGAAGAGCGATTTATTGGTGAATAAACGTATTAGGTCTGAGAAAAGGCAATATTTGTGCAATTTATTTACTTGTGTCCTTACGTTTTACATGTGCCCCATATGATATTAATTGTGTCATGTTTTCAAGGGTTACCTTTTCAAGCTAGTTTGACATCGGGCCGAGATACACATTGCTATACTGTATACACTAACATAACCTAACCCCTAACCCTATACCCTGACCCTAGGATGGTGGCTATAGGTCAGATTAGTGGCTGTGGGTCAGATTCAGTGGCTAATTGCATAATGTGTATCTCGGCCCGGTGTAAAATTCTTTTCAAGCAACTGGGCAATTTAATTTAGTGGGTGAATCGCGCAGCTCAGATTTCGTCACTTGTGTGCTATACAATTTACATATGAGTAATTAATAAGGTTTTAACGGCATAATCGTGTATTAGGCCCCACCATTGCTATACTGTATACATATAACCTAACCATATATACCCTAAGTTACTAAACCCTAACCCTAACCCTAATTTGGTGGCTAGTATAGGTCAGATTTAGTGGCTATAGGTCAGATTAATGGCTATAGTATAGGTCAGATTTAGTGGCTATAGGTCAGATTTAGTGGCTATAGTTGGCTACATAACGTGTATACAGTATAGCAGTGGTGGGGCCTAATACACGATATTGCCGTTTTAACTCTCGTTTCTTCGGACTACTTAGGCTCTCACGAATCAATTCAGTTATTTGTCGCATGTTTTACAATGTAACATTTGGTGTTATTTTGTATCATCAATTATTAATTATGAATGATTAATAAATTATTTCACATTCTTTTTAAAGGGATCTAGTAACTTTGTTGACATGTGCAAAAAATGATGAATGGTTGATGCAATGTATTTTTATCTCATATGTCCACAGGGTATTGTGTGAAAATTTCAAGTCAAATGGACATTGTATGGCCAAGTAATGAGCGAAAATGCAAATTGATATTCAGTAACTCACTGCACTCACTTTGTACACGGAAGAAAAACTCGCCCTGAATACTTCAATCATACATATCTTTGTAACGAAAGGGAAATTTGAAAAACTGAAACCTGTCCCATGATTTTATTGTTAATACGATTACAACAAGGTATGAGGGAACTGCTAGAATGAAAATTTTATTTTGAGGATTTGGACAATGTTACCCAGTCCCTTTAAGAATTATGTTACGGTATTGACTAATGGAGTAATGGCTTGCCGTCTTGCATATCTGATTTCAGTCATGCTTGTCATTAAAACTGGCTTGACGTCGATATCAATTCTTTTTATTGTTGACTATGCTTTACAAACTCATTGAATGCCAAAATTGGGCTAACTAGTGTCGGAGAAAAAAAACTATAAAGCCTTAATTTAAGTTAAAGGGCAAGTTCATGACAGGTGATGACATGAGGCGTGAAAATATGGCAGAAAAAAATACAGTATTCCTGTCTTTGAAATTATTTCTAGATAGAACAAAGACAAAATTTGTCTAACAAAGTTCTAAAAGTAAGGGTAGACAATTATGTAGCTACATGTATGTGTGGTCAAACTGAATTTGTACTTTGTAATAAACCAAAACCTAGGGCATCCCTCCCCCGAGTCTGCTCGCTGTGCACATATGGGTCACTGTTCATAAACTACAATTGATCAGAAAGGTCGCTTTGAAGAGGGGTTTAATGTTGTGTAAAAAAAGGGGGCTAGTAAGTAGTTAACCTAATTCTTTTGTTGTATTTTTTTTCTTTGATCATCACAAAGGAGAAGCTGAGGAACCGAGTTGCCTGCCGGCTGCCTACATTGAGGTTGAGAGATGCCAGTTTTGGAACGCTCACTGGACTGAAGATGGAACCACCTGATCCACTGTCACATGATCAACTAGTAGCAGCACCTGTCAATAGCAGCACACTTTCCATCCATTCATCTGAGGAATCCAGAGATGCAGAGATTGTTGTAGTGAAGATGGAACCACCTGATACACGGTCACATGATCAACTAGTAGCAGCACCTGTCAATAGCAGCACACTTTCCATCCATTCATCTGAGGAATCCAGAGATGCAGAGATTGTTGTAGTGAAGATGGAACCACCTGATACACTGTCACATGATCAACTAGTAGCAGCACCTGTCAATAGCAGCACACTTTCCGTCCATTCATCTGAGGAATCCAGAGATGCAGAGATTGCTGTAGTGAAGATGGAACCACCTGATACACTGTCACATGATCAACTAGTAGTAGCACCTGTCAATAGCAGCACACTTTCCATCCATTCATCTGAGGAATCCAGAGATGCAGAGATTGTTGTAGTGAAGATGGAACCACCAGATCCACCGTCACATGATCTACTTGATGCAGTGTTGCATGATCAAGTGGAATACTGTACCCTATCACTGGAGATCAAACAGGAGGATGATGATGATGGTGAGAGAGGTATTATATTCAAATCAAACTTAAAGGGTACCACCACCCAAAAATAATATTCTTATTATAGAAAGGTAACATCTTTAGTATTCCATTCCATCAACAAGTTCACAAAAATACGTTTTCCGGGAAAAAATATATCATTGGAAAACGCATCACTTTTCTAAAGCATGTATTCATGCGGTCTGGAATGCGAAGACTAATGTGTGCGGAGCGAACGAATCGCCCGGGATTCTATTGCCTACAAACGTATGTGTGAATAGCATTGGCGCACTCGCAAATGTTTGGCCCGTATGGAACCAGGAAATAGTAGTGGTTCCGTAAGTAGTGGAAATTAATTGCTTTGTTTATGAATTACACAACCCTTTGCAAAAAGTTGGATATCTATTTGATATCACAAAATGGTACCAACAAATATAATAATGTGTTGTTCTTTGCCTGGTGGTCCCTTTTAAAGGGGGTAGTTGAGTTTTGGTAAAGAGCTACAGTTTGGGTCAAACTGAATGTTAGTAAGCAAAACCTGCACACTAGCCAAAGAAAGCTTTAGGAAGACACATTTTCATTAATTTTTGGACATTATCATTGAACATGTCCTAGGCCTACCTAACGCCATAGTGCAGAGTATACAAATTGCTGCTGTTGTATTGTTTTCGGACAGAAAACATGACAAAAATCGTACCAGAATTTATTTTTTTACTTTTAATTTTACACAACCTGGAAGAATAGATCATTCTCTTAATAATTCAGGGTGGATTTTAATTTGATGGACAAACTTCGGAAATATCGGCACTTTTTTAGCCAAATCTGTGCGATAATCAGAGTCCAAAATTGCCGATAAGTAACAGTGCAAGTGCGCTTGTGCGGTAGCGCACTTGCACTGTTACTACATACAATGTATATCAGCAATTTTGGACTCTGATTATCATCCACCCTGAATTATGAAGATAATGATCTATTCTTCCAGGTCGTGTAAAATTCAAAGTAAAAAAAATCAATTCTGGTATGATTTTTGTCATGTTTTCTGTCCGAAAACAATACACCAGCAGCAATTTGTATACTCTGTACTATGGCGTTAGGTATGACATGTTCATTGATAATGTCCAAAAATGAATGAAAATGTGTCTTCCTAATGCTTTCTTTGGCTACCTGCACACTATTGCATTACAAACTGATAGTCATAACTCCATCATGCTCGAAAGGAACGCAAAATTACAAATGACTAAATAAAAAGCCTATTATCATTAAAAAAGAGCTGTTAAAACACAGGATGGTGCTCTCTAAAAGCACATTGGTTTCAGTCATTTAAAAAAAAAATTGTGCATGATGTTTTGTTAAATAATGGAAAAATAGAGAGATCATCAACAAGCAAAACCTGCACACCATTGCATTACAAACTGATAATCATAACTCCACCATGCTTGAAAGGAATGCAAAATTACAAATGACTTAAAAAGCCTATTATCATTCAAAAAGAGCTGTTAAAACACAGGATGGTGCTCTCTAAAAGTACATTGGTTTCAGCCATTTTTTATAAAAAATTGTGCATGTGATGTTTTTGTTAAATAATGGAAAATTAGAGAGATCATCAACAACTATTTAAAAACCTCTTCTATAAATTTTTGAATGGTGTAAGCATTTTATTTTGTTTTTCAACGGCTTTTTCATAATCATTGAATTATTGTGGTGCCACACAATAATTTGAAAATCGATATTTCCTTCTCATTTCCCCCCCTTCAGACGATGGAGATCAACCCGTTGGTGGAGAAAGCATTTCCTGTCTGAGTAGTGCGCCCTCATTGGCCACTAGAGGGATCAAGAGTGAGGTTCCCAAACTGAAGACGGCTCGGATTGAGCTAAAGAAACTTGACATCGGACAAGGGCCTGCAAGATGCGAGGTCTGCCACAAAGCGCTGCAAGGTAGCAGCTTCCGGTGTTCTGTGGATGGTGCAGTGCAGCACAAAACCAAATGTGATAGGTGCGGGACAGAAGAAGTACATGTAACCGAGACCCAGGAGCAGACTGGGGATACTGAAGCAGGCACGCGCAGGAAGAAGGCACGTCGTCCAACACATCGTAGAGCAAGTAAGTTTTGGGCACATAAAATAAATGTTATGTCTTGCGTCGCGCTGTGTTCAGCTAGATGCCCAAATTCAGTGTACATTCTGCGTTGAGACAACCAGAGTGTCCATTTGTTATTGGCTTCAGCATGATATGTTATCAGGATGCTGTCAAGCTTGATGCAGTTTTGATTCAAACACGCTCAAAATAATCCACTCAACCAGTCGGGGAGTCCAAATTCAAACAGCATCGAGCCTGGCAGCTCCCAGAAAATTTTGACCAAACTGAAACCAACAATAATAATAATAATAATGATTGTTCCATCTAAAATGTTCAAAAGCGCTGTATTCACCACCCCATACTTATCATTTGGGTTTGGTTTGGTTGGATCTGTTGTCAGATTAGATTTGGTCTGGTTGTGTGTCTCGATGCCGAATGTACACTGAATCAAAGCGTGGAATACATAACCGGGCGAGACCAAACATAAAATTGACATCACCCCAATACTGACTCTATACAGGGTGGTCCAGAAATAACAGAAAGGGGCACTTCCCAAAATAAAGTTTAAAAATTACTGGGTCCATCGGATAGTGTGTCTTTTCAAATGAAAATTGATACCAAGAACATTAATTTTGGTCGTGCAGTTTTTGTGTTAGAGAGCTGTGAGTGACACCATGTCAGGGTTCATTTTTCTTCAATTTTGACTGACCTATTGACTAAAAATGACCCGAACGTCTTGTCATAGAATGACGGTGCGCTCAAGATGCGGACACACCTTTGTTAATGTGCCTTCGACTGAAGAACCAAAGCACCGTAATTCTATGACGAGCCATTCGGGTCATTCTTTAGCCAATAGATAAGTCAAAATTGAAGAAAAATGAACCCTGACATGGTGTCACTCACAGCGCTCTAAAACAAAAACTACACGACCAAAATTAATATTCTTGGTATCAATTTTCATTTACTTTATTTTGGGAAGTGCCCCGTTCCGTTATTTCTGGGCCACCCTGTATAGGTGCCAGTTCAGTATTGTCAACTACTTGTGTCATAGGAGTAGAATAAAAGGGTGGCACTTGAGTGGGGATGACCTACAATTGATATATGAGTTGTGAGTTCCTCACTATTACTGGCCCACTGGCCAGGGGCTAGTGAGATTTATTTACTTTGGTCAAGCAAAGATGAATGAAAGCCTTATTTGGTCCCTCTACTCTTATTCTCAGATCTGTTTAATATAGAAGAGGTAAATTTGTACGTATTCAAGGTAAAACTTCCTCACATGGTATCAGTGAAATCCACACAGAATGGACAAATATGAAAATATATGTACAGAGTCAGTGGGAAGGTGTTCAACTATGGCATCACAGATTTTGGCAAATTACCAAAATCATGATAACTTTTTAATTAAAATTCTAAATTAGCTTAAACTGTCACCATTTGGGCTTCATTCAATCCACATTAGAACTTGGGGAAAATTCCCCTTTTTAAACTTTGTACTCAACTGATGATTATAAATGTCTATGTTGCTTTGCAGAAAATCTTGATGATCCAGAAGTGGAAAATACAACTTCTGTTGGTAAGAACACTCCCTTTTCAAATCCAGAAAAGCAGGCCCTTCAGGAGGGTGTGACAGGTGCATGTAGCTCGAATGATTACTCAAGAATACACACTGATGAAGTGGGTAAAAGTCATGTCGAAGTTTGGAGCGATGGAAGTGACAAATTTACTGACAGGGCCGATAACTTCAGCCTGTGCTCAGAGACTTGCACTGTGACATGTCAGCTAAGGGGACTTGAAAGTGGACAATCTTGTGTAAACCCAGACCCTAGTGATATGTCCACTAAGGGTGTATGCAAACGAGTTAAAACACAAACGGATAAGAGCTCTTTTTGTTGTGATGTCTGTTCAAAGAGTAACTGTGTAACACATAGTCAACAAATTACAGAGGAAAATCTTTTCAGCTGTAGAATATGTCCAATGAATGTTACTCAGGAACAAGAATTGGAAAAACATGTTAAGACGCATGCATGTGGAAAGCCTTACAGCTGCAGCATATGTTTGCAAATTTTCACTTGTAGTAGGGACTTGAATAGACACCTTATGACACATACTGGTGAAAGACCTCATATTTGCAACATATGTTCAAAGGGTTTCTCTCAGAATAGTCATCTGATCGTGCACATGAGGACACATACTGGTGAAAAACCTTACAGTTGCAACACATGTGAAAAGACTTTCTCCAATAAATGTACTCTTACCAATCACTCAAGGACACATACAGGTGAAAGACCTTACAGTTGCAATGTGTGTACAAATGCTTTCTCTGACAAATCTGCTCTGATTAAACACTCAAGGATACATACAGGTGAAAGACCTTACAGTTGTAACATATGTGAAAAGGCTTTCTCTGTGAAAGCTACTCTGACCAAACACTCAAGGATACATACAGGTGAAAGACCTTACAGTTGCAACACATGTGAAAAGACTTTCTCCAATAAATATAATCTGACCAATCACTCAAGGACACATACTGGTGAAAGACCTTACAGTTGCAAGGTGTGTACAAAGTGTTTCTCATGGAATAGTCAGCTGATCTTACACATGAGGATACATACTGGTGAAAGACCTTACAGTTGCAAAGTATGTAAAAAGGCTTTCTCTGACAAATCTGCTCTGATCAAACACTCAAGGATACATACAGGTGAAAGACCTTACAGTTGCAAAGTATGTACAAAGAGTTTCTATCATAATTGTCATCTGATCACACACATGAGGACACATACTGGTGAACGACCTTACAGTTGCAAAGTATGTAAAAAGGCTTTCTCTGACAAATCTGCTCTGACCCATCACTCAAGGACACATACTGGTGAAAGACCTTACAGTTGCAAGGTGTGTACAAAGTGTTTCTCACGGAATAGTCAGCTGATCTCACACATGAGGATACATACTGGTGAAAGACCTTACAGTTGCAAAGTATGTAAAAAGGCTTTCTCTGACAAATCTGCTCTGATCAAACACTCAAGGATACATACAGGTGAAAGACCTTACAGTTGCAAAGTATGTTCAAAGGGTTTCTCTCAGAATAGTCATCTGATCGTGCACATGAGGACACATACTGGTGAAAAACCTTACAGTTGCAACACATGTGAAAAGACTTTCTCCAATAAATGTAATCTGACCAATCACTCAAGGACACATACTGGTGAACGACCTTACAGTTGCAAAGTATGTAAAAAGGATTTCTCTGACAAATCTACTCTGATCAAACACGCAAGGATACATACAGGTGAAAGACCTTACAGTTGTAACATATGTGAAAAGGCTTTCTCTGACAAGTCTACTCTGATCAAACACTCACATATGCATACAAGATCTTAGAATAGCGATATATGCACAAAGGTTTTCTCTTGCAGAAGTCACCTGACCGCTCACATGAAGACACACAAACGTTATACGTGTGAAACATGTGCAAAGAATTTCTCGAAAAAATCAGCTCTGATGATACATTTAAAGACACATATACTGGTGAAAGAGTAGAAAGACCTTACAGTTGCAATGTGTGTAAGAATTTAGGGTTTCTCTAAAAAAAAAAATCATCAGGCCGCCCACATGAGGACTCATACAGGAGAAAGACCTTACAGTTGTGAAACATGTTTAATCCTAAAAAGGCCGGGCTATTTGAGGTCTTTGCCTGATGGTCCCCTAATTTCAACTTGAAATACAGAGTTGAAAACTTGTCCGTTGATTGGTTGAGCTCGCTATTGTTCCCGCTAGCCTAGCCTAGCAAGCGTGCCGAACCAGCGTCCCGTTGATTGGTTGAGTACCTGTGTGCACCGGCCAATCGACGTTGCCCGTTATTGACCAATTAGGAACGTACTCGCTCATGCGAGATTGTGCGTTTGGAGCCAAAGAAGAGTATAAAACACGAATGTTTACACCACACTATATCATTTGACAAAGTGTTGCAGCGGCACACGAAACGTCATGATCTTTTAGATTCCTAGTTGACCATACATCGCGAGACAAACGAATATCACTAGCGATATTATTTCCGATACTATATCCGCAATGAGTAATATATTTACTATTAAATGAAACATTTTACCAAGAGTTTTAGCAAGAGTCTATTAGGGTTGATAACTTTCCAACCCTGCATCTTTTTGTAACCAAACTTGAGTGGTAGATGCCCTATATTGGCCTCCATGATATTATGGGGTCAAAGGTCACATAAGTGAAAGTATCTCCTGCATAATAATAATTCACCCCATACAATATTAGATTGCTGTAAAGGTCTAAGTCTACTATGCATGAACACATTATCATTAGTTGTCTAAAGCTACTTTAGAAAAAAGTTATCAGGAAAATAATGACCTCTAAAACGACCTCTAAAACTGTGAACAAAATTTCACATTTTGTTTGATATTAAGAAAAAGTGCATATTTAAGTTCCTTGAAAATTTTCCTTTCAGGAAATTTTATTAGTTTTGGTTAGGGGGAATTCTTTAGAATGAAATATTTGCTCTTAAAGGGGACCACCAGGCAAAGAACAACACATTATTATATGTTTTGGAACCTGGCGCGACGAAGGAAGACTCATGAGACCCTGCTCAATTGGATTTATGATCTCATCCTTTATTACAGCCTTTCTCTTGGTTGATCATAGTTATAATTCAATTGCTGTGGCAGGAACTACACTAAATGGCATCTTCTTGACAATCCTCTTGACAGTCAACTAGGCTCAAATTTAACAAAACAACATTATACTTTTAACTCTGTGCCGAGATGTGCCGAGACTAACGGCATCCATAGTTCGTCTGATCTGAAGTTAGCGTCTACTTTTACTTTTTTACAATTTCCAACTAATAAATACGTAACAACTACGGTGCCTTCCAATAGTCAAACAAAATTAAAACTTCACACTTTCGCTCAGCGAAACAGAACCGTTTTGTGATATCAAATAGATAACCAACATTTTGCAAAGGGTAGTGTAATTCATAAACAAAGCAATTAATTTCCACCACTTACGAAACCACTACTATTTCCTGGTTCCACATGGCCAACCATTTGCGAGTGCGCCAATGCTATTCACGCGTACGTTTGTAGACAATAGATTCCCAGGCGATTTGTTCGCTCTGTACACATTAGTCTTCGCAATTCAGACCACATGAACGCATGCTTTAGAATGGTGATGCGTTTTCCAATTATATATTTTTTTCTGGAAACTTTTTTTGTGAACTTGTTGATGGAATGGAATACTAAAGATGTTACCTTTCTTTAATAAGAATATTATGTTTGGGTGGTGGTACCCTTTAACAGTATCATTGTCTTGCAGAAGCCCAAACTGCATGTAACGCAAAAAGGATTGGACAAATAATAATGTTATTGTAATAATTGTATTGATATATATTAAAGGGGAAGTTTCTAAAATCTTTTACGCAGATTGAATGGAAACAATTTTAGATACCATAATGGCAAACGTTTGAGCAGATTTGGATAATCTGCTCAAGAATTATGATTTTTCAAAGTTCTGATCAAAATCTTGTTTGCTGACCTCTTAGGTGGCTCTTTGCTAAATATCTGATGTCACAGCATAACTCCCATTGGAACTGTGCAACAAAACTTCACAAAATGCACTTTTCATGAAAAAGCATCGTCCCTCTACTCTTGTTTTCAGATCTGTTTAATAGAGAAGAGGTAAATGTTCATGTATTTAAGGTAAATATTCCTCACCTGGTCTCGGCTTGCAACGAACAGTCACGTTTCACGTGTCACGTTCATGTTCACGTTTTGCGCCCTTTCGTGAAATAGGTCACCCAGGTCTACGAAGTGTTGGGTTACGTGACCCAACAGTTTGTTGATATACCATATGCAATTCATGAAAGCTCACGTAAATTGGCACTTGCGTTAAAAAAAATAATGTAAATTGTCGTTGAGAAGAGACTAATTCTCGGTAAATTTAATCGTGAACGAACCAGTCGTACCTATACCGTATATACCAATTAATTAAAGGCGTACCCAGAGGGCAGGGGGATGGACACCCCCTACCCCCCCCCCTCTTACATGATTCTCAAGAAATGTCTTGGTCTCGGCCTCAAAATTTGTGACCGGTCCTGGTCTAGCTGCCTCGGCTGCGATCATTTTCTACGAACACCCCCTACCCACACTCCCCCGCTTACTTAAATTTGTCTGACCACCCCCCCCCCCCCCCCCCCCTACACCCACCCCATGACAAAATCCTGGGTACGCCACTGCCTACAAGTAGCTAGTTGGGATGTCAAATACTTTAATTGATTTATTTAATTTTGATTGGGTGGTGTGACAAAAATTGCCCAAAGCATAACTTTTGAATTAACATTCTATATTAGCTTAAACTTTCACCCTTGGGCTTTAAAATTGTTCTTTCATTCAATCCACATTAGTACTTGGGGGAAATTCCCCTTTTTAAGCTTTGTACCCAACTGATGATTATAAATGTCTATGTTGCTTTGCAGAAAAGCTTGACGATCCGGAAGTGGAAAATACAACTTCAGTTGGTAAGAACATTCCCTCTTCAAACCCAGAAAAGCAGGCCCTTCAGGAGGGTGTGATAGGTACATGTAGCTCGAAGGATTACTTAAGAATACACACTGATGAAGTGGGTAAAAGTCATGTAGAAGTTTGGAGGGATGGAAGTGACAAATATACTGACAGAGCCGATAACTTCAGCCTGTGCTCAGAGACTTGCACTGTGACATGTCACCTAAAGGGACCTGAAAGTGGACAATCTTGTGTAAACCCAGACCCTAGTGATATGTCCACTAAGGATGTATGCAAACGAGTTAAAACACAAATGGATAAGAGCTCTTTTTGTTGTGATGTCTGTTCAAAGAGTAACTGTGTAACACATAGTCAAAAAATTACAGATGAAAATCTTTTCAGCTGTAGAATATGTCCAATGAATTTTACTCAGGAACAAAAATTGGAAAAACATGTGAAGATGCATGCATGTGGAAAGCCTTACAGCTGCAGCATATGTTTGCAAATTTTCACTTGTAGTAGGGACTTGAATATACACCTTAGGACACATACTGGTGAAAGACCTCATATTTGCAACATATGTACAAAGGGTTTCTCTAAGAAGAGTCATCTGATCACGCACATGAGGACACATACTGGTGAAAGACCTTACAGTTGCAAAGTGTGTACAAAGGGTTTCTCACGGAAGAGTGAGCTGACCTCACACATGAGGATACATACAGGTGAAAGACCTTACAGTTGCAACACATGTGAAAAGACTTTCTCTGACAAATCTACTCTGACCAAACACTCAAAGACACATACAAGTGAAAGACCTTACCGTTGCAAAGTGTGTACAAAGGGTTTCTCACTGAATAGATATCTGATCAGGCACATGAGGACACATACTGGTGAAAGACCTTACAGTTGCAAAGTGTGTACAAAGCGTTTCTTGCAGAATAGTGATTTGATCACACACATTAGGACACATACTGGTGAAAGACCTCATATTTGCAACATATGTACAAAGGGTTTCTCTAATAAGAGTTGTCTGATCACGCACATGAGGACACATACTGGTGAAAAACCTTACAGTTGCACAGTGTGTACAAAGGGTTTCTCATGGAATAGTGAGCTGATCTCACACATGAGGATACATACAGGTGAAAGACCTTACAGTTGCAACACATGTGAAAAGACTTTCTCTGACAAATCTACTCTGACCAAACACTCAAAGACACATACAAGTGAAAGACCATACAGTTGCAAAGTGTGTACAAAGGGTTTCTCACTGAATAGATATCTGATCAGGCACATGAGGACACATACTGGTGAAAGACCTTACAGTTGCAAAGTGTGTACAAAGTGTTTCTTGCAGAATAGTGATTTGATCACACACATGAGGAAACATACAGGTGAAAGACCTTACAGTTGCAACACATGTGAAAAGACTTTCTCTGACAAATCTACTCTGACCAAACACTCAAAGACACATACAGGTGAAAGACCTTACAGTTGCAAAGTGTGTCCAAAGGGTTTCTCACGGAATAGTGATCTGATCAGGCACATGAGGACACATACAGGTGAAAGACCTTACAGTTGCACAGTGTGTACAAAGGGTTTCTCACGGAATAGTGAGCTGATCTCACACATTAGGATACATACAGGTGAAAGACCTTACAGTTGCAACACATGTGAAAAGACTTTCTCCAATAAATTTACTCTGACCAATCACTCAAGGACACATACAGGTGAAAGACCTTACAGTTGTAACATATGTGAAAAGGCTTTCTCTCAGAATAGTCATCTGATCACGCACATGAGGACACATACTGGTGAACGACCTTACAGTTGTAAAGTATGTAATAAGGCTTTCTCTGACAAATCTACTCTGATCAAACACTCAAGGATACATACAGGTGAAAGACCTTACAGTTGTAACATATGTGAAAAGGCTTTCTCTGACAAGTCTACTCTGATAAAACACTCACGGACGCATACAAGATCTTACAATTGCGATATATGCACAAACGTTTTCTCTTGCAGAAGTCACCTGACCGCTCACATGAAGACACACAAACGTTATATGTGTGAAACATGTGCAAAGAATTTCTCGAAAAAATCAGCTCTGATGATACATTTAAAGACACATACAGGTGAAAGACCTTACAGTTGTAATATATGTGAAAAGGCTTTCTCTGACAAGTATGCCCTGACCAAACACTCACGGACGCATACAAGATCTTACAATTGCGATATATGCACAAAGGTTTTCTCTTGCAGAAGTCACCTGACCGCTCACATGAAGACACACAAACGTTATATGTGTGAAACATGTGCAAAGAATTTCTCGAAAAAATCAGCTCTGATGATACATTTAAAGACACACACAGGTGAAAGACCTTACAGTTGTAATATATGTGAAAAGGCTTTCTCTGACAAGTATGCCCTGACCAAACACTCACGGACGCATACAAGATCTTACAATTGCGATATATGCACAAAGGTTTTCTCTTGCAGAAGTCACCTGACTGCTCACATGAAGACACACAAACGTTATATGTGTGAAACATGTGCAAAGAATTTCTCAAAAAAATCAGCTCTGATGATACATTTGAAGACACATATACCGGTGAAAGTGTAGAAAGACCTTACAGTTGCAATGTGTGTAAGAATTAAGGGTTTCTCTAAAAAAAAAAAGTCATCAGATCGCCCACATGAGGACTCGAACAGGTGAAAGACCTTACAGTTGTGAAACATGTTTAACCCTAAAAAGGCCGGGCTATTTGAGGTCTTTGCCTGATGGTCCCCGAATTTCAACTTGATATGCAGAGTTAAAAAATTGTGTGACTATATTCTTATAATTATTCTTATAATTCTGTACAACAAAACTTCACCAAATGCACTTTTAATGAAAAAGCATCATCCCTTTACTCTTGTTTTCAGATCTGTTTAATTGAGAAGAGGTAAATGTGCATGTATTTAAGGTAAATCTTCCTCACCTGGTCTCAGTGAAATCCACAAAGAATGGAGAAATATGAAAATAATATGTACAGAGTCAGTGGGAAGTTGTTCAACTATGGCATCACAGATTTTGGCAAATTGCCACCCTAGAGCGGGCGGCTAACAAAAATTGCCCAAAGCATAACTGAATTAACATTCTATATTAGCTTATAAAACTTTCACCCTTGGGCTTTAAAATTGTTCTTTCATTCAATCCACATTAGCACTTGGGGAAAATTCCCCTTTTTAAGCTTTGTACCCAACTGATGATTATAAATGTCTTTTGCTTTGCAGAAAAGCTTGATGATCCGGAAGTGGAAAATACAACTTCTGTTGGTAAGAATATTCCCTCTTCAAACCCAGAAAAGCAGGCCCTTCAAGAGGGTGTGGCAGGTACATGTAGCCCAAAGCATTACTTAAGAATACACACTGATGAACTGGGTGAAAGTCATCTAGAAGTTTGGAGCGATGGAAGTGAGAAATATAACTTCAGCCTGTGTTCAAAGACTTGTACTGTGAAATGTCACCTAAAGGGACCTGAAAGTGGACAATCTTGTGTTAACCCAGACCCTTGTGATATGTCCACTAAGGATGTATGTAAACAAGTAAGAACATACACAGATAATAGCTCTTTTTGTTGTGATGTCTGTTCAAAGAGTAACTGTGTAACACATAGTCAACAAATTACAGATGAAAATCTTTTCAGCTGTAGAATATGTCCAATGAAATTTACTCTGGAACAAGAATTGGAAAAACATGTGGAGGCGCATGCAGGTGGAAAGCCTTACAGCTGCAGCATATGTTTGAAAGGTTTAACTTGTAGTAGGGACTTGAATAGACACCTTAGCACACATACTGGTGAAAGACCTCATATTTGCAATATATGTACAAAGGGTTTCTCTCAGAATATTCATCTGATCACGCACATGAGGACACATACTGGTGAAAAACCTTTTAGATGCAATAATTGTACAAAGGCTTTTTCTAGTAAGACTGTTCTGATCAGGCACATGAAGTCAGACAAAAGACCTTACAATTGCAACACATGTGAAAAGACTTTCTGCGATGAATCTACTCTGACCAAACACTCAAGGATACATACAGGTGAAAGACCTTACAGTTGCAACACATGTGAAAAGACTTTCTGCGATAAATCTACTCTGACCAAACACTCAAGGATACATGGTGAAAGTCTGTACAGTTGTAATATATGTACAAAGGGTTTCTCTCAGAAAAGTCATCTGATCGCCCACATGAGGACACATACTGGTAAAAAACCTTATAGTTGCAAAGTGTGTACAAAGGGTTTCTCACAAAATAGTTATCTGATCACGCACAAGAGGACACATACTGGTGAAAAACCTTACAGTTGCAAAGTGTGTACAAAGTGTTTCTCACAAAATAGTCATCTGATCGTGCACATGAGGACACATACTGGTGAAAGACCTTACAGTTGCAAAGTGTGTACAAAGTGTTTCTCTCGGAATAGTCATCTGATCACGCACATGAAGACACATACAGGTGAAAGACCTTACAGTTGCAAAGTTTGTACAAAGGGTTTCTCACGGAATAGTGATCTGATCACACACATTAGGACACATACAGGTGAAAGACCTTACAGTTGCAACACATGTGAAAAGACTTTCTGCGATAAATCTACTCTGACCAAACACTCAAGGATACATACAGGTGAAAGACCTTACAGTTGCAACACATGTGAAAAGACTTTCTGCGATAAATCTACTCTGACCAAACACTCAAGGATACATGGTGAAAGTCTGTACAGTTGTAATATATGTACAAAGGGTTTCTCTCAGAATAGTCATCTGATCGCCCACATGAGGACACATACTGGTGAAAAACCGTACAGTTGCAAAGTGTGTACAAAGGGTTTCTCACGGAATAGTGAGCTGATCTCACACATGAGGATACATACAGGTGAAAGACCTTACAGTTGCAAAGTGTGTACAAAGTGTTTCTCACAGAAGAGTCATCTGATCACGCACATGAGGACACATACTGGTGAAAGACCTTACATTTGCAAAGTGTGTACAAAGGGTTTCTCTCGGAATAGTCATCTGATCACGCACGTGATGACACATACAGGTGAAAGACCTTACAGTTGCAATGTATGTGCAAAGGCTTTCTCTTCTAAGTCTAGTCTAACACAACACACTAGGGTGCATACCGGGGAAAGACATTACAGTTATTTGTGTGAAGTATGTTCAAAGACTTTCTCTGTAGAATCAGCACTGATAAAACATTTAAGGACACATACAGGTGAGAAACCGTATAGATGCAACACATGTGAAATGACTTTCTCCGATAAATCTTCTCTGACAAAGCATTCAAGGATACATACGGGGGAAAGACCTTACAGTTGCAACATATGTAAAAAGGCTTTCTTTGATAAACGTACTCTGACTTATCACTCAATGATACATACTGGTGAAAGACCTTACAGTTGCAATGTATGTGTAAAGGGTTTCTCTCAGAAAGGTAATCTTAATGTTCACATGAGGACACATACAGGTGAAAGACCTTACAGTTGCAATGTATGTACAATGGGTTTCTCTAGCAAAAATGCTCGGATCAGGCACATGAAGACCCATACTGGTGAAAGACCTTACAGTTGCAACATATGTAAAAAGGCTTTCTCTGACAAATTTAATCTGACCAGACATTCAAGGATACATACAGGTGAAAGACCTTACAGTTGCAACATATGTAAAAAGGCTTTCTCCATCAAATATGCTCTGACCATACACTCACGCACGCATACATGAACTTTCATTTGCAATATGCAAAATGTATCCACAAATCTGCTCACATGAGGACACATATTGGTGAAAAACCTTTCACCTGCAACATGTGCACAAAGACTTTCTCACGGAAAAGTCTATCAGATAAGGCACACGAGGACAAGGACACATACTGGCGACATATGTTTCAGGTACAATGTTTGTTCAAGGGCTTTCTCTGATAATTCCTATTTGACAAAACAGTCAATGAGGATACACACAGGTGAAAGACCTCACATTTGCAATGTGTGTACAAAGGGCTTCTCTGTGAAAGTAATCTGACCGTTCTACATGAGGACACATACTGGTGAAAAAACCTTTCAGATGCAATTAATGTGCAAAGTCTTACTTTGTCAAATCCACTGCGATAAAATATTGATTAAAAGAGAGCAAAGAAAAATGGGATTCCAACGGGATTCGAACCCGAGACCTCCGGATTGCTAGACTGGTGCTCTTACCGACTGAGCTATAAAATATTTACAGACACAATCACACAGGTGAATGATGATTCAGTTGCAATGTAATGTATGTATGATGGCTTTCTATGATGAATCTACTCTGACAAAACACTAAAGGATGCACGCTGGTAACATACATGTACCTCACAATTCTAACGTTTTTACAAAGGGTATCTCTCAGCAAAGTGCTAAGATCATGCACATGAGGACACATAAAGACGAAAGACCTTACAGTTGCAATGTTTGTGCAAAGGGTCTCTCCCAGAAAAGTGCTCAAGTCATGCACATGAGGACACATATATTACAGATGAAAGACCGTACAGTTGCAATGTGTGTGCAGAGAGTTTCTCTAGAAAAAGTCATCATACACACAAAAACAACCGAATATAAAACGGTTTATTAAACTGGTTAGTAAGTTCTGATGGTATATAATTCTAGCTGGGACTAAAAGTTGAGCCACTGATGATAATTCTGACCTCTATACTATGATTTCCCATGGAAATGTACCAATAATTATATTGTTATATTGTAATTATATTGTTATTGCCGATGTATTCGTGACTGTAAATTACATTAATAAATGAGAACAATAAGCCGTAATAAGTTTGTAATTAGACCATGGAGCATGAGTGACGTCACAGGTCATAGGTCAATATTCCATTAACATGCTTCATGGAGTGTACGGCAAAGCACAGCCGCGACCCGGCCGTGTGTAGTGTCAATGCATAATCTTGTTTTAAATCTTGAGAAGGTTGAACATATGTTACCTTCATACATAACTTTGAATACTATACTGCATGGCATGCATTGATCACTCCTTGAAAATGTTTGTATATATGTTCCAGATGTCAGAATAAAATGTACTACAAACACATAGTTTAATCTTTACCAGGTAATCATATTTCAGTGTTTTCAATATAAATTTGTCAGTCTAATAAATGTGATCTTATTACAGCGCTTTAATAGAAACTGATCTTTTCAATGGCCTGTTTCTCCCTTATTTAAAACATGCTTTAGCCATATTCCAAATCTTTCGTGTTCATTTTGAGAGGGTTTGCTTAGTCCAAATATGACGAATGATGTACCATTTTAAAGGTAATGACTTCTACTTTAATGTTTTATGAACAGCAGCACAATCAATTTTCCCAACTTATTGGTCGTTTAATACATATAATACCAACAAAGTACAAACTGATACAACATGGGGCAAGACAAACTTTACATATTCAGCAATTGTTATGTTTAATGTCCAGCTTTTTGCAATGATTGATTTAAACATACAATGTTCTTGTTCACAGTTGGTATGCCTCCGCCAACAACAGAACTCTTAGTAAGGCATTTTATCATGGATGAAATTAATATCATAGGCTTATTAGTTCTTACATACTCGTTAACTAACCAATAAACATCAATGCGTATATGTACCTGTTTTATTTGAAAGCAAACTTTAAGTAAACATACAAAATAAACATCTTTATATTATATTCACCACATCATGTTTTCTACTTTGGTTTATTATGACTGACATGTCAGCATGATGAATTATGAAGGATGATTATGATGGTGATGATGATGACGATGGTGACCGTGATGCAATGATGATGATGGTGATGAGTATGAAGATCATCATCACCATCATCATCCTAATCACCATCATCAACATCATCTAAGATGATGATGATGGTGATGAAGATGGTGGTGATGAGGGCAGTGGTGATGATTAAGATGGTGACTGATGCGATGTTGATGATGGTGGTGGTGATGATGGTGATGGTGATGATGATATGATTATGGTGATGAGGATGAAGATGATGGTGGTGGTGGTGGTGATGATGCGGATGGTGACCGTGATGCAATGATGATGATGAAGATGATAACAATGAAGGTGATGAGGATGATGATGGTGGTGGTGGTGAGGAGGGTGAAGATACAAACCAATGAAACATCATCAAAATAACTAATGGGGCAATTCCACGGTAACATTCAGACGCAATTTTTGAAATTAAATCAAATAATTCCAGAATTCTGCTTATGATTCATCATTGTAAATTACATTTCTGAGACTCTTGGTGGGACACCTTTGATTTCCTATCTTTTTATTAGTTTTTTTTACATTACGTTTATTAGATATGGACACTATAATGAGGCCGGTAACGGAAGGACGGCAAAATGGACATGGATTTTCAAGTCCTTTAGTTACATGTATGAGCCAATCTCTGTGAAGTTAAGAGGACTATCATGTTATATTGGCTCATAGTCCATTCCCTAATGTTCTAAGAGTATTACAATACTTATTTGAAAAAAATACGTCTATTGGTATATTAATTACAAACAGCTAATTGCTTCACTGTTCGGTAACGGAAGGACAGAGTTTTTTATTCATTAAAAATATACTTTATGGCTCTCAAAAGACTGAATTTTTAATCTGAACACATAATGTGATATTCAATCATCCAATTTGGTACCTTAAAACATAAAAATAATAGAAAGGAATGCAAAAAATAAAGAAAATCTAGAAATAGGCACTGTGTAGTCCCATGTGTGTAGGTTCATGTATGGTGTCTGTTTCTCCTATCAGGAGATGCCCAATATTTTTTTTAATCATGTAAGCTGAAAAATATAATGTGACCATGATTTATGAAAAAATAATCCAGAAAATATAAACAAGATCAGAAATAATCCTCATTGGATTTTTCCACTTTTGGCTCATTTGGCGTGGAATATTGCCCAATGACAAGAGTTGGTTAATACATGACAGTAGAAGAACAGCTAATCACCTGTTACGAGTTTAAACACTTACTAAAAATAAGGTAAATGTGCCGAATTATTTTTTGACGGGGCTGTGCTTCACGGAACTCTGAAATGGGGGTCTGAAGAGCTGACTACAAGCACAAAATATAGGGTCTTTGGAGCTATAAAAACCCTGAAACGGGAGTTAAGGGGTCTAAAGAGCAGACTAAAACTACTAGACTTGGAGCTACCAAAGACCTACGAACTAGAAGATGAATAATGGACTTGGCGCTACTCAACTACCTAGCCAAGTCATTCGGGGGGTCTATGGAACGGCAATTTTTGCAAATCGGGTATCTTTAGAGCTGCGATCGGGTGTGACAAAGGAGTTCTTTTAAGCGGCACATACTCGTCTTACATTATACACGAGTGCCCCCCTCCCCCCCCCCCACCCCCCCCCCCCCCCCCCCGGAGTCTGACGTCATATGCATATTATTTGCAGACATTACAGAAGCGGTCTATTGCACGTGTGGCTCCGTCAATTCTCACGATTCGATGGAATATCAACCTGCAGCTGCTTGACCCGGAAGTATTGATCAGAAATTATGCGCATGCGCAGATTATACAGGGTGGCCCAAAAAAACC
>JBAMJV010012951.1:0-30314 GCA_037951105.1 Echinarachnius parma
ACTAGTCCAACTATTCGCTCGACTAGCTTTAAGCTAGTCGAGCGACTATAGCTGATGCTAGTCCAGCATGCTGGACTAACATAAAACTAGTCGCTCGACTAGCTTTAAGCTAGTCGAGCGACTAGCTGATGCTAGTCCAGCATGCTGGACTAACACAAAACTAGTCGCTCGACTAGCTGATGCTAGTCCAGCATGCTGGACTAACATAAAACTAGTCGCTCGACTAGTTACTGACTAGCTTAAAGCTAGTCCAGATGGTGCCCAGTTGGACTAGTTTGATATTAGTCCAGCCAGATGGACTAACATCAAACTAGTCCAGCTGGGCACCATCTGGACTAGCTTTAAGCTAGTCGAGCGACTAGCTGATGCTAGTCCAGCATGCTGGACTAACATAAAACTAGTCGACCGACAAGCTTTAAGCTAGTCGAGCGATTAGCGCAATGCTAGTGAATGGACCATTCATACTCGGCATCAACAGTGGATAACTGACGCGCAAGTATAAATACAACAGTGGATCGAAAAGCTGTCTAGGACATGACTGGGCATGCGCACTAGTACACTTCTATTGTGACGTAACGATGACTTGCACATTCTGAACGCGCAATACCGTAATGCGCATGCGCAACCTTGTGGTACACGAGGTGTCTAGCATCAACAGTGGATCAACAGTGGATCAAAGTTATGCCAGGCTGAGCACAGACTGATGCTAGACATTCCATTCATATCTGCGTCTAGCAGTGGATTTATCCAGTGCTGAGCCAGTGCTAGACGTAAGTATGAATTGCCTGATAGTTTGCTCAAATTGAGTTTTGCATAAAAAGCATAACCAACTCTCTTCAGAAGTACTCAAGCTTCATGGTGAATCAATATTATGGACCCAAAGTTTATGTAATGTTATATGAATATGATGTCCATGTAACGGTGGTAAAAAGAGGAATGTGTATTAAGCAAAGATTTTGAAGAAAAGCAACTGAAACACTAACGATTCTGGTAGGCGCTACTATATGGGCCTCAACGCGACAAAAGGGGTCTTAGCGCGCGGCACATAGTATGGCGCAAACGTCATCTGAAAATGTAGTCCATGAGGCAAGACCTGCAAAATCGCTTAAAAATGACGTTGGCTGCACCCCTCTGGTGGCCAAGAATTTTTGGTATAATTTTGAAGGTACAAATCTCAGCTATCCCAAACTGGAAGTTTGGAGCCCCGAGAGTTACACGTTACCATGGCAACACTGATTATGTAACACATGGTAAAATACATCATGCATAAACAGTGGGTTCCATTATAGAACGACATGTTGACAAAAAGTAAAATTTCTCAAAATCTAGTTAACATATGTTTTTCATATTTTCAGGGAATAAGAAATTTAATACCAGCTACCAGTTTCTGAAATATTGCAAACGGTACATGATTTATTCGGTCATTAGAGGTCATTAGCGGTCAACTCTAGGTCAGTGACATAATACTAACTTCCAATTGCATATTTGTATGTAATTCATGCAAACACACATTACTCCTTACTCATGTGGTGTATACATATGGCTGAATGTGATTCTCCCGGAAGGCATGAGGTATAGGTATCCATAAAAAATATATAAGGCTAAATTGATAAACCGTTGCCATGGCAACTAGTCTGATGTGAATGCTACAAAAATGCGGCAAATGAGCAAAAAGTAAGATGCAAGATTCAACATTTTCGATTTTAATGCACCCGGCTGGATTAAAGCAATATATACCTCATTTGAAAAGGAATTGTAGTTTATGAAAACGACCATTAAAATTGCCGCTACTTGAAGAATCACCATGGAAACCAGCACTAAGTAGACCACGCCCCCTTTTACAAGAAATAAAACTGGAATTGCATATACATGTATATATGACTTATTTTCAAATTATGCAATCAATATGCATAAATATGGGTTTTGCTATGATAAAATCACTTCGAAAGGCAAAATGGTGCCTCGTCGTCAGTTGAAGAAGCGTTTCCTAGCAACATAAATTTCCCCTAGCAACAGTTGCATACTTCTTAAATTTTGTAATTTTTTCTCAAAACTTAATAAAACACGCTTTGGATTATTCATGTTAATGTGATGGACTTTATTTTCTTTATAGTTATCGAAAAAAAAACAGAAATAACCTTACAAACCATAATGAAATAGATGCTTGTTTGTCTATGCCTTACCAAACCTCAAATAAAAAAGTTAAAACACTTTACTATACCATTTGAATGATTGTAGCTATTAGACAATACCACTTGTTTAGTGTATGAATGATTCTAAAAGTTTATCAAAATAGAAAAATCGTAAAACCATTAACCTTGATTTACATAAAATACAGTTGGTGAAGTGATGTTCTTCTTAAGTATTCGGTAGCAAATAATCTACGCGACGTCACGCCCATTGCATTCGTTGATGATGCGGTTGGCAGTTTGCTCGGATAATCGACCCACACATGTAGGCTTTGGAAGGTCTCAAAAGGCCCCAATGGTGTGAAGCCTGTTGATCATAGCCTAACCGCTGCATGATATAGGTCTGCCAATTTAGGGGATTTGGGGGTCAGCTGCCAGACGTCTTTCCATGAGCTGAGGGTGCTGAAATGGGCTGCTAAACTTGGATTCATGCCATTTGCCATAAACATAATCATACCACTGGACTAGAGCATAATAATTTTGTGTGTGTTTGTGCAACAATTTGTGGGCTGGTAATTGAGCAGTTTCATTGTAATGACAAATGAAGTCCTGCTTATGGTGTACAACTTTATTATTAACCCCCTCCCCCCCCCCCCCCCCTAAAAATGTAGTGGTCATGCGTCGTGAGGTCGCCTCCTTTTGAGTTACATGCCGTTTTGGGCTTCTGCAGGACAATGTTACGTTTTAGAGTAAATATTTACTGACGAACTTCCCCTATCCAATTTCAATATAAGAATCTTAATATGCACTCAGAAATATCATTATACACTTTTTTTAAATGTATACTAACCCACATTTTGTTTACAGTTGTAGAGGTCAATATTTTCCATGATAACTTTTTCTGAGGTAGCTCTAGACTACAAATTATAATGTGTTCATGCAGAGCACACTTTACAGCAATATAATATTGTTTGGGGCTTTCATTCATACTGAAAATAAAATAAGATAATCCGTCATGTTCACTATGTAAGTGTCACTTAAAGGGATAGTTGAGTATTGGTCAAACTTAACTTTAGTATAACCAAAACCTGCACCATTACGGTACAAAATAATAGTTATAACTTCACCATGCTCTAAAAGTATACACAATTACAAACGACTACGTAAGACCCCCTTTTTTCTTTTCAAAGATATTTATTATAACTTTTTTTTTTTTCAGTGATATTTATTTTATTCATTGCTCAAAACAAAATAACAATAACAAACTGTTATCATTCAAAAAGAGCCGTTACAACTCAAGATGGCGCTCTCTAAAAAATAATTGTTTTTTTAGCCATTTTTCATACAAAATTGTGCATTTGATGTTTTGTTAGAATAATGATTTAATAGAGATATCATCACCAACTTTTTAAAAACCTATTAAGATTTTGTTTCAAAGTAGTCTTTTAAAATTTGTCTAAAAAGTCAAAATATCCCCTGGTGAAGAATTTTTGAATAAAAACTCATTGGTTTCAACCATTTTAAATACGATAGTGTGCATGTGATATCTTGTTGAAATAATGATAAGATAAAGAGATGATCAAAAGTGGAAGCATTCTTTAAATTAGTTTAGCGGCTGGTGCAAAATTATCGAATAACTGTGGGGCCCTACAATTATTACAAATGGTTATGTTAAAGGGATCTAGTAACTTTGTTGACATGTGCAAAAAGTGATGAAGGGTTGATGCAATGTATATTGTTGTTATCTCATAATATGTCCACAGGGTGTTGTGTGAAAATGTCAAGTCAAATGGACATTGCGAAAATGCAAAGTGATATTCACTGACTCACTGCACTCACTTTGTACACGGTAAGAAAAACTCCGGGGAGTTTTTCTTATCTGAATACTTCAATCGTACATATCTTTGTAACGAAAGGGAAATTTGAAAAACCGAAACCGGTCCCATGATTTTATTGTTAATACAAATACAACAAGGTATGATGGAACCGCTACAATTAAAATTTTATTTTGAGGATTTGGACAATGTTACTAAGTCCCTTTAATGGATAATTTAGCCATTTATGAACCGATTTTTGATCAAATAAAGTTCATTATGTCATTTCAATTGTATGCTCTTTAAAATTCGACACTCAGTTTTTCATTATCTCACAAAAATTATTTTGTGAAGTGCCCCCCTATACCAACACTCAACTATCCCTTTAAGGATCGGAATATAAAATTAAGCCTAATTGTGTTCGGACATAATACAGTTTGATAGGTAAGCTTTAATTTGATACCAAATTTGTATTCTTACACCTTGTCTTATTGAAGATATTAACTTTTTTACCAAGAATTCACAGAATGTATCGGTCAAGATTGTGCCCCCATAGAGTTTGTACAGGCAAGCCTCAATGTTCTGTGTTTGTGTTGATTTTGTTAAAATTGAATGTGACAAAAACACTTTTCAATCATTTTACAATAAAGTCAATGTTAAAGCTTTCATTTAATACCAACCTTGTAGCTATACACCTAGTTTTGACAAAGTTATCAACGTTTTAGAAAAAAGGGTCTTTAAAAAGCATTTCCCCATAGACTTTGTACCGGGGCGCCGCTTCCATGCGCGCATCCTCTGGTTCCAACCTTCAAATAGTTGTATCTCCACTTAGGAAATAGGTAAACCTTTCAAACTTTGCAGACATATGGCATTCTGATAGTCCTTTAAAGTGATACCAACATTTCTTTAGAAATTTGTTTTGGTTCGATACAAAATAAAGGTAATGGTAGCAAAAAAACCCAGAACGTAACGGCACCACCCTACATGTATATGGAGGCGAGTTCATGACGCATGACCATTATAATCATGTACATGTGTCATACGGCAGCCATTTTGAATAAATAATGTCCTGACCTTGCCGAGGTAATTTTTTGAAATTGCATTCGAGTGGTTTTTAGATCAGTTAAAAGTATTTTTTTACCATACCCCATAACAGCCTCAAATATTTGGCGATCAAAAATAAACACGTGTGAGGGTTTCTCTAAATTGCGTTTTGTAGCATATCTGCAGATACTGTTCACTTTTGCGTAAATACACCATTTTTGTTTGAGGCTGTAGAGGTACTTTAAAAAGTCAGATTTTTAAAAACCCAACATTTTTGGATTCAGTACTTTTCATACATTCAGAAAATAGTTTTAACTCATTTTCCATAAATTTCGCCTTTAGACCCCTTTTGTCACGTTGAGGCCCATATAATATTCATTGCATAAAAATCTTCAACAGATGATTTCATCTTCCATGTGTAGTAGAAGATCTCATACCACCGTTACATGGACATCGTCATATGTTTTGCCCCAGTAGCGTAGACAGGTTCTTACACCTGGGGGGGGGGGATGATTTGCTGTTCAGTTCTTTACTTTCACAATTTTCGAACCCGATACCGGAGATCTTTGACAATTTCTGGTACCGAGATCGGGTTTCAGTCCTTTGTTACCACGTTTAAGTCAGTCGAGATCAGGTTATAGACGGTCAAGACAGCTTAAAAATAGTCTCGAGACAAGCTAAAATGTGAAAAGGGGGGTTCAAATCCACCCTTACAGCCATTTTTTGGGTATGCCTATGCATACAACTAATGTTTTCTTTTTCACTCGTATAGATACACACAAAGAAATATATCCTTCCCTAAAACCTGGGGGGGGGGGGGGTGATTGTACATGTCATCCCCCCCACCTTGTGAGGTGGGGGGGATGCATCCCCCTCATCCCCCCCGTTGTCTACGCCCCTGTTTTGCCCCAACCCCGTGGAATGACCCAAATGCACAATCAAAATATTAAGTCATTCCGTGTAATATTATTGAAACACAAGGTATTTTTCTCGCCTTGATCTTTCTTCCAAACTAGCATCATAGTGCACAGAAAAATTGATAAGTTGATTTCAATTATTTAGTAAAATGATCCCAAAATCATTCTTTTTGCGAGAGCTACCGCTTCCGTCCTCTCACCCGACGAACAAGTATCGTACAAATCGATTATTTACGATTTTGTGAACAAATAACTACAAAAAGAACAAAATAACGGAAGATGTCGTCGTGAAATAGCGCTATGCTGGTATCCGCTCACCCTTACATTGAATGCGTATTGCGTGTTATGGTTATAGCGAGAATGCGATGGCATTGTTTTTAATTGATGATGATGATGATGATGATGATGATGATTATGAAGATGATTATGATGATGATGATGATGATGATGATGATGATGATGATGATGATATGATGATGATGATGATAATGATGCTGATGATAATGATGATGATGATGATGATGATGATGATGATGATGATGATGATGATGATGATGATTATGATTCAACGTGATGGTAATTCAAAGAAATAAAGGGGATGATGATAATGATGATGATGACGATGGTTATGACGGTGCTCGTGATTATGATGACGATCAGTTTGGCAATCAAATACTTTAAGAAGTTGATGATGATGATGATTATGATGATGATGATGATGATGATATGATGATGGTGATGATGATGACGATGGTTATGACGGTGCTCGTGATTATGTTGATGATCAGTTTGGCAATCAAATACTTTAAGAAGTTGATGATGATAATGATGATGATGGTGATGATGATGATGATGATAATGATGATGATAATGATGTGATGATGATGGTTATTATGATGATCGATGATGATGATGAGAATGACGATGATAATGAACTTTAAGGTAGTTCATGATGTGGAAGAAATCGTTTGTGATGATGATAATGATGATGACGATTTTTGTTTCATTTTGAATAGGTTGTGAGAAAACAAGAAAGGCATCTAGCTCTGTCCTTGGGAACAGCCTCAGCATACTACATTTCTTCAAAACTCATGACACGTAAGTCAGGATCACCATATGGTTGATGATTATCTTTTACAAATTCAAGAGTATAGCAATATCTTTTAAAATTTTAGAGTATAACAAGAATAAACCAAATAAATAAATGACAACATGAGGAGGTGTGACAGAAAAAAGAGGGTAAATGTTATTATTGGTGATTATTGACGAGGAAGAACAAACAACAGCAGGACAAAATCAATTAAAATATTAATTAATGGTAAATAGTAAATACAGAGAAATCATGCATAATGACGCTAACATTCAATTATTATATTATGTTAACAACAAATTGACTTGATGTTTAATATCAAAATATGAACATGGATATAACATTATACATTGGTATTTTATTTTGAAACAGGAAGCGAGAAAGGCTGATGTAATCACTGCCCTTGTCAGTACTGGCCCTTGTAACCATCCGGAAAGATCGAGAAAGGTTAGTTCCATGACAAACATAGGCGAATCATAAACCATTATAGGCTCGATTACTACTGATGGGTTGATAGGAGGTCGGTCGGTATGAGGAGGCTGAATATGTTATTTATGACGATGAAAACAGTGATACGATATCGATAACCAATGACAATATATCCGATAGATGAATCATAAAGAACATGGAGTAATACAATAACGCACTTCGTTTGACTACTCGCACTTTCACTAAACTGATTCTCATCCTCCGAACCCATTTTCAATCAAAGGTTATAGATACATTTATTTAAACCGTTCCCTGTTTTACCGTATATTATTCTGTCACATATTTTATATTACTAAGCAAATATAACGGCTCACAGAATCTTCGCGTGCGTTATTACTGGACAGCATGTCACCAAAGTTACTAAATCAATTTAGTGAAGGCCCGACAATAATTTTGTTTTCTCATGTATTTCAACAATTACAGAACCATGCCCTGGACACAGGAAAATCTCCAGGCCGCCCTGAGGCGAGTACGGATGGGCGAGCTGACAGACAGGAAAATCACAAGGTGGCAGTGTTGAGTGAAAGTTATCATGGTAATAGAGGGAATGATGGAAAATAATACCACAGACAAAGACACATACATATGCCCAGTTTGCCACAAGGAAGGGGATGATTCAGAAAGCGCATGGATCGTTTACGATTTCTGCCCCCAATGGCTTCATGTTGAGTGCTCCGCACTGAAAGATATTCATGGTGACATTTCTGCATACACCTTTAAATGTTCATGTTGTTGATTCCACTCCCTCCATCACATTTCTGGCAAACATGGCACTCAACAAACGAATTGTCATTGAAATAGAATGTATTCCCGATATTAAAGCTGGAATGCAACATTTCAGATAAAAGCAACATATTTTATTTTGGATAGGCCTAATTATCGGTATACCACCTTCTCCACGTTATGCTTGTATAGTTAGGAAAAGGATGGCATCGTGCATAATACGTGGTTTAATGTCGGATTGACAAGTAGGCTATTAACAGATGAAATTACCAAATACATTTGTATATTCACATGTGAACCTTTGAAATTCGGGTACGAACATAACATTAAACTGGAACTAAAGCAAAAATAAACATCTCAAACAATTTCTTATTCATCCTGAATCAACATGTTTAACTGAGATTACGATTTACAAATATAATTACATTCCTTGAACTTTTTACATTTTAGGACACGAGGTAAATTAAAGACATCGCACATTTTTCAATGTAATTTACTTACATTTTGATATATTTTGTTGATTTACCAGTATCGAACTAGAAGCTTCATGTCGATACTGGAAAATGTATTTATGATAAATGTAAATGATATGATTGTATGTTAAGTTTTTTTTATATATATACGTAGGCTATGTCTATGTATTATTATATGAGGCCATTGGAATTGACCATTATTGTAAGTTTACTGATGTAATTTTACTTGTCTTAAACGAATCTACGGACAATTTATGCGATCATATAGATTATAATATGTATAGGATCGTCTTGCATTTGTTATTTAATAATAATAATACACAATTTAGATGGCACACACTTATTACCTGCCATACTTACTTTTTAATCAGCAATGTGGATACCATGCTGTCATCGGAATTGTTATTGTTCGTAGCTTTATTGTGATGTTACATTCTTGATTTTTTGATATGATTTGTGATTCCAAAATATCGTAGAAATTAGTTGACTAATTGTAATTTTTTTTCTTAATGTTTAACTTGTGTTCACTCTTGTTCGCATGGTTGATTGTTTATTTCGGTTATCTTGTTGTTGGTTGTTTTCTTAAGGGCAGGGTCGCATTTGGTTTAAAATGATTTATTCACCTACTGTAGCAGGACATTTCTTTTATTATATAATCGCTAACGAAATGATAGATTATTTAGATTCTAGACTAGATAATCGTAATTACTTGAATAATTTTGTATAAGCATTGAAGGTATTACACACTAAATGTTTTTCTATTGTGGACTTTATTGGATTTGCTAAGTACTTATAATGGTCAATGCCCGATAAAGATGTTGATACTGTATGTTATTATATTAAAAAAAATGATTCTTTTAAAAAAACGAATGTTTTGTATTTCTTGAAAATTCATTAATCTGTTCACCCTATAAATATTTTCCCGCAACTGATAAACTTGAAGATTATAAATAAATCGAATGATTTGGAATCAACATTTAAACAATATAATCTACTGTATTCATTTATTATAATTTGTGTATTGTATGTGTGTGTGTGTGTGTGTGTGTGTGTGTGTGTGTGTGTGTGTGCAAATAGTTATGTTTGTGAATCCGTGTGTCTGTGTGCATGTGCGCCGTACGTGCGTGTGTACGTTTAAGTAAGAAACAAACTCGTTTACAAAGTCAAACTACGGCACTATTAAGAGCAAATTACCACATGAAAAATACAATTACTCATTTTAATTCTGTCACATAATGGAAATAAAGATGAGAGAATAATGCTCACAGAAAAAAAAAAATTAGATAGACACTTACCATTAAAAACGGCAATGTTCTTAATTTTAAAAAAAACGCAAAATGCAGGTGAGCGGATACCAACACTAACAGGCAATTCATACTTACGTCTAGCACTGGCTCGGCACTGGATAAATCCACTGCCGAGCCAGTGCTAGACGAAAAAGACGACCATTCATACTCGGCATCAACAGTGGATAACTGACGCGCAAGTATAAATACAACAGTGGATCGAAAAGCTGTCCATGACATGACTGGGCATGCGCACTAGTACACTTCTATTGTGACGTAACGATGACTTGCAAATTCTGAACGCGCAATACCGTAGTGCGCATGCGCAACCTTGTGCTAGACGAGTGTCTAGCATCAACAGTGGATCAACAGTGGATCAAACAGGCAATTCATACTTACGTCTAGCACTGGCTCGGCACTGGATAAATCCACTGCCGAGCCAGTGCTAGACGAAAAAGCCGACCATTCATACTCGGCATCAACAGTGGATAACTGACGCGCAAGTATGAATACAACAGTGGATCGAAAAGCTGTCTAGGACATGACTGGGCATGCGCACTAGTACACTTCTATTGTGACGTAACGATGACTTGCAAATTCTGAACGCGCAATACCGTAATGCGCATGCGCAACCTTGTGCTAAACGAGATGTCTAGCATCAACAGTGGATCAACAGTGGATCAAAGTTATGCCAGACTGAGCACAGACTGATGCTAGACATTCCATTCATATCTGCGTCTAGCAGTGGATTTATCCAGTGCTGAGCCAGTGCTAGACGTAAGTATGAATTGCCTGAAAGTTTATATGCCAGGCTGAGCACAGACTGGTGCTAGACATTCCATTCATATCTGCGTCTAGCAGTGGATTTATCCAGTGCTGAGCCAGTGCTAGACGTAAGTATGAATTGCCTGTAAGTGAGCGGTCAACAGCATAGTGAAGACCCTGTATTGTTGCGCGCATTGTGCGCAAAGCAGACCCGAGGGGGAGACGCGCGTTATATATTTTACTAATGAGCATTAGGGCGTGTGAATATCATTAAAAAACATCGCATGCCTCATCAAGTTTTTGCAATATTTTAATTAATTTGAAAAAGTGAGCGGGTGTCAGCACTTGTATGGTACTCACCCCAGACCATACACAATTTACACAACAAACTGAGATAATCTGTTAGCGCGCGAAACGCGCAGCGAAATCTTAAAATGGATGTATAAATTAGTTTGTTAACGTTAGAATTAACAAGTCTTAGTTCATACATTTTATTTTTTCTTTCCCACTCTTCTTTTATCCTTTTTTTATTTTATTTTTTTGGAGGGGGGGGGGGCTTTTTTATGGGGGGGGGGGGGGGAGAGGGGGGGTGGCAAAAACCGCCCCCCCTCCCCCCCCCCCCCCCCCCCCCCCCCACTTCCGGCGCCTGTGATCTGGGCCCTGGATACACGCGGAGCTTAACTCCTTGAGTGCCAGGCTCGCATTTTTGTGAGTTACAATACATACAAATGACATAGAGCATTACAATCCCTGGCACTTTAAAAGTTAAGCGGGGACCTGGGAATGGTGGAAGGGGGCGGGGGGATATGATCGCACGATCAAGGGACGTTCCCGAGATCTGGAATCCCCTGGAATCATTCGAAGTCGCACAAAATCCCCGGTAAACATGCAAACTCCAGACAAGTCCGGGAAACAAGTTTGGAAAAAAAGATACCCTAAACGCGTATTTGTTTAACTCCACAAACATACCCTTTTTTCTGATTTTGGCCTTTTTGACACCCTAAACGCGTCACGCGCGAGACGCGCCATGATCGGCAAAAAGTACTCTTTTTACGCGTTTTTTTTGGTGCACTGACTTTGTAGCCTACACAGTTATAACATTCCAGTGGATAGTTAAACATCCAAACACTTCAATCGTAAATACCCTTAGATCTAACAAAAATGAAAATCGGAAAAGAACTGTTCAATGCTCTTTTTACGCGTTTTTTTTGGTCGCGCGTGTGTACAGCAATATAGTTGAGTGCCCCCCCCCCCCTCCCCCGGGTTCTTTTAGTAGTGCAAGGCTGTGTAAAATAAGATTACATTATATTTATTCATGCAGTGAGTAATAATTATAATCATATAACTGTATATTTACTTTACCTGGAAAAGCAGCATCGGAGATGCGACAGATCGAAAGCAAAACCAAAATAATCACGATGTAACGCAAGTCATAAACCAATGCTGCCATTTTACCAAACAATTCATTGACACGAATGTAACTGTGGTTTGTTTTGTACGATTATGATGTCCTGAATCTACAAGTTTATTTTTTCGGAAATAACACACGCGCGCATTATAATACGGAGCTACCAGTGGGCGGGGCGTATACGAGCTGCAACTCTACATCACCCATTAAAGCGCTCTATTACAAATACCGGGGTATATAATTACAAACAAATACAATATATGCATCAAAATTATTTTCTTCAACGTATGCAACACAGTTTGAATAATTTTCGTAAATCGTGTATTTATCAGTCAGTAAATATATTGACATTTCTAAAATACTGAGAGGGGGTTGATACAATTCCTCTGTATTTCTGTGATCCGATTTGTCTACTAAGGCCCGGCGCAGACAGAGCCGACCCGATCCGACTAGTTTCAGTCACGCTAGAGTCAGTTTCGCTCAGTCGGAGCCGATCCAACATGTTGAATCGGCCTCGAATGACCTCCGACTGGCACTTGACTGGAAAAACCGGAGTCCTGAGGCAGCGCATACTGAGTTAATCGGGCTGAAAACCAGTCGGATCGGGTCGAGTCGGCTCTGTCTGCGCCGGGCATAAGAGCGATGGGTGACATTTTATGTTACTGAGTAATGAGCGAAAATGCAAAGTGATTTTTTGCTAATTCATTTTCAATTCATTACAATGTTAAAATAATCCCCCAGATTTGTCCAAAGCAATTCGTAAGAAGAATAGTTGAAAATAGAAACAAAGCTGGTTGCATACTTCTATAAGTATGAAATTAGTGGACATGACTGAACCACTAATCTGCATGTGATTTTGGCCGATTTAGAGGAATTAATTAGATCCATTTACAGTAATATATTGCAATAATAGAGCGCCATATGTATAAGTATAACATTTTCAGAGGGGAATTATTGACCTTGGTCATCGGGTACATTTTAACCCAGACTATTATCTTGCGCGAGCATGGTGGCTTAGCGGTTAGAGTATCCGCCTCATGCACGGGAGGTCCCGGGTTCGAACCCAGACCGGGTCATACCAAAGACTTTAAAAATGGTACCTTCTGCCTTCTAGCCAGACACTCGGCATTTATAGAATGGAGAAGGGAAAGTTAATCACACGAGTTACCAGAGGGACTAGCCCCGTTCTGTAACTTTCGCTACATTTAGTAGACGTGTGGCCTACGGCTATTGAAACGGAGATAGGCGCCGCCTTATGTGCCAACATTGGTACGGGAAAGACTTTAACTTTTTTTACTTTAATTATCTTGCGCGCCATCTAACACTCAGGGGAGCATATGCTAGCCCAATCTGCTCTATTAATAACGGGTACCCGACCAAATACCAATGCAAACTCCCTGGTAGAGAGCAGCAATGATGTATTTATCAAGGGGATCTGGTAACTTTGTTGACATGAGCAGAAAATGCTGTATTGTTGATAAAATCTGATATGATCTTATATGTCCACTTAATAAGTCTGTGAAAGTGTCACGTTAAATTGATGTATATGGCCGAGTAATGAGCAAGAACCCAAAGTAATATTCACTAACTCAATGCACTGACTTTGTAGCCTACACAGTTATAACATTCCAGTGGATAGTTAAACATCCAAACACTTCAATCGTAAATACCCTTAGATCTAACAAAAATGAAATTCGGAAAAGAACTGTTCAATGCCTCTTTTGGTAATATGAATACTCGAGTTCTGAGTAAGTTTTGCGGCATTGGATAATGTTACCAGATCCATTTAAAGGGAGTTATAGTAACATTGTCCAAATCCTCAAAATCCAATTGGAATTCTAGCGGTTCCCTGATACCATTTTTAACATTCGTATTAACAATAAAAGCATGGGACAGGTTTCGGTTTTTCAAATTTCCATTTCGTTCAAAAGATATTTACGATTGAAGTGCTCGGATATAAAATTACCCACTGGAGCTTTTTAGCCGTGTACAAAGTGAATATCACTTGCATTTTTGCTTGGCCAAATAACATCCAATTAACATGAAATGTTCACATATTACTTTCAGGACATATCAGATCACACCAATTCATATTCTATTAACCACGCATCACTTTTCAACAAAACGAGGATAATCACAAACTTGTTTGGGTTCATATCATTATGTTATTGAGAAAATATACCGGAGATATTTTCACTTCATCGTCGCCATTGCATTTAGTTAGAGTGATAAATCGATTGCAAGTGGAATCTAGTGAAAATTCAGACTCATGCTGTCCTAGGAATCATACGAAAGTTTGCGAAGGTCAGCCGATCAAAAGTCCTGCATCTTGATCTTTATATTATGGTGTAATATCATGATATCATGTTTATGTCAAGTTAGGGGTTTTTTCCGAGCACTAAACCAGGAACATCCGAGATAACACAATACATATTGCAAATAACAGGAAGTTCTTTAGGTTCCTGTTAAGATCCGGTTGAGTTCAAATGACACCGATACATAATACAATAAATTAAATACAATAACACAATTCAGTGAAAGGGGGCTCAGGGGGCATGTGCCCTCAACCCTCCCCATTTCACTTTCGTTGATATATCGTTGAAACTTTGATTTATACTTTGAGTCAGTTTTTCAACTGTGTTCATAATTTTGGGATCTTTAAATTATGCTCTGTTGTCTCCGTTTGTCAACGAAAAGTGCTGCCTCCATGTTCTTTCTTGAAAGCCAAATGTTCGCTTTGGGAAAATTACCGAAAATAACATGATTTGCCAAACTAATTGATTAGTATTTTCAGTGGCGTAATGAGCAAAAACTTTTGGGGGGGCAGAACCAAATCCGTATCACCACCGGATATTGCGAGGGAGCGAAGCGACCAAGCCCGAAGCAGGGGCGGATCTAGCTTTTTTTTGCTAAGGGGGGGGGGGGGTTGACCCAATGACGATGCGGAGCATCGTCCACGAGGCGCGAAGCGGCGATTTTTTTTGCTATTTTGAACCCCCGTAAGTGATGTCTTTTAGCTAAGGGGGGTTTGAACCAATGACGATGCGGAGCATCGTCCACGAGCCGCGAAGCGGCGATTTTTTTTTTGCTATTTTGACCCCCCGTAAGTGAAGTTTTCCACATCACAAATTTAACTTGGCAGCCCAAGGGGAGGGGTTTAAACCCCCTAAACCCCCCCCCCCCGTATATCCGCCACTGCGAAGGAGCGAAGCGACTAAGCGGGGGTGGGGGTGGGAGGGGGGTGTCCCCCCTCTCACGGTAGGGAGCTTTTGCATTTTTGGACTTGAAACTGTGCAATCTGGTCCATCATGTACCTGGAAAGGAAATTCTGACTTGACGACATTTAGTATAATGTGCGTTGTCCGGGGGGGGGGGGGGGGTACTCAGATTATAGTCGGACGGGGTTGTGCGGCTGAGACATCCCAACCCTTACCCACATCCAAGGGTCCTTTTGCTGTAAATAGGTACTCATGAGTATGGAATTTTTTTGAAAAATGGACCCATGTCTAAGGATTTTTTGTGAAAAATGGACCCATGTCTGAGGATTTCGAACTTTAAATATTACATTTTTTAGCTGTAATATAATACAATGGCCAATCATTTTGCATTTTTTTGGATACATTTTTGTATTATTAGTGAACTGTACCATACTACAGGGGCGGCGCCAGGGTATTTTCCTAGGGAGGGCGAAAGTGTAAACAATTGAGGGTGCGAAGCGACCGAGTGGAGGGAGGGCAATTTTTACACTAGAATGGAGCTGGTGCATATCGGAGGTGAAATTCTCAATTTTTCAAATGATTGAAAACAGTGAATAGTCTTCAATTATGATGCGGTAATTTGCATAAATATTAATAATGTGAGCGAGCGGAGCGAGCTTAAACATTTTAGCAATTTCACAGCGAGAAAGTTGCCATTTGTTTCAATATTATTGTATGGGTATATTCGTTTTTATTACTTATGATATGGCGTTATGAAGGGTAATATATAAACACTCGAGGTTGTGAAATATCATTTATGCTAGCGAGCGGAGCGAGCTTGAAATTTTTAGCAATTTCACATCGGAACATTTTTTGTTCCAATATTATTGTATATGTATCTTCGTTTTTACAATATGGCGTTATGAAGGGTAACATATAAACACCCGAGGTTGTGAAATATCATGTATGCGAGCGAGCGGAGCGAGCTTGAAAAGTTTAGCAATTTCACAGCGGAAAATTGTCATTTGTTTCAATATTGTATGGGTATATTCGTTTTATTACTTATGATATGGCGTTATATAACACCCGAGGTTGTGAAATATCATGTATGCGAGCGAGCGGAGCGAGCTTGAAAATTTTAGCAATTTCACATCGGAAAATTGTCGTTTGTTTCAATATTGTATAGGTATATTCGTTTTATTACTTATGATATGGCGTTATATAACACCCGAGGTTGTGAAATATCATGTATGCGAGCGAGCGGAGCGAGCTTGAACATTTTAGCAATTTCACATCGGCAAGTCCCAAAATCCCGGAACAATGAGGGAGAAAAGAGGGGAAAGGAATAAATGAAAAAAGGGACCCATGTCTAAGGATTTTTAAAATGAAAATGGGACCCATGTCTAAGGATCTTTCTTGTAAAAGTCACCCTTCCCAGCGGCACATCCCCGTATACCCAATATACGTGAGTACCCCCCCCCCCCCCCCCCGCCCCCGGGGTGCGTTAGTGCGTCATCATCGTCATGATTCTTAACCAGAAGAGGTTATGATTGATTCGTGAAGAAAAAAAAATGCACCCCAAAAATAATATTCGCAAAGTGACATATTCAGTTCAAATAGTGCATCAAAAGCATTATTTTATGACAAAACATGAACATTGTATTCCAGACGTATACAAGACCGATTCCCGAGGGAGCGAAACGATAACCGAGAGGGGGAAGGGTGATGGGAGGGTGTGATGGTAGGTGGGTGCACGGTAAAAGTGCTTTTGCAATGTTTTAATTGAAATTATGCAATCTGGTGCATACTTGGGAAGGAAATTTGACTTGACATGAAGTAAGATCTGAGTTTTCTTGTCTAAATAAATACTCTTTTCTTTCAATCACTTTTATCGAATTAGATAAATGCCATGATTTGAATTTATTTGGGGGGTCAAGCGCCCCCCCATGACCCCCCACCAGTACGCCAGTGTATGTACGTGATATCACACAACAACAACACCACTAACAACAATAACAACACTGAACAGCAGCAACAGCAACGACGAAGACGGCAACGAAAACAAAAAAACAGATATACACGTCAAACATTGTAGCACAACATTACCCATCGAAACGGATTGTACTTTTTGGATATTATAGATTATAATCTGACAAAATTGGCTATTCTGTTGATATAGAATCATAGACCTACCTGTTTTTGGCTCTGTGATGAAATTGGTATAGTTTGTGACGTCATCAATCATCTCCGCCGTCAACATCTTTTCCGACTGCGGTCTTGGCGTCTTCTTCGTGGTCGCCTCACTTTCCGACGTCACTGGCCGTCCGACATCTTCCGTTGTCATCATTTTCGAGTTCATCTTCGTCGTGGTCATCATCCTCGTTCGGGCGGATGACGTCATCTTTTCCGTCATCCTCTCCGTCATCCTTTCGGTGGGCGCCGGTCGCTCACGGGTGACTGGCATTCTCGTTGTCGTCCTCTCTGTCGTTTTCCGTTCCGTGGGTGGCTCGGTCTTCATCGGGGTTGGTGCTTTAGCGGTTGTGGTCATCATCTTCGTCGTCGTCTTCATCGTTGTTGTGGGCATCGGCGTCGTCGTTGTCCTTTCCGTTGTTGTTGATGGCATTTCTGTCGTCGGAAGTCCTGATTTATGAGACATTCATGTACAAACTTGATTAAGTTCATGACTAAGGAAAATTTTCGTTTGTGAGTGGAATACAATACATTGGTTAACAATCAAAGGTATGTGTCGATCGTTCCTGCAGTAAAACGTGTCTTGTTTTCCAAGTATAGAAATATTCTGTGGTAAAATAGCACTTACTAAAGCAAACAGGAATAGAGGTACTTAGCATAACGCTCTGAGACGATGACCCGGGCTAGCGTGTACTGGACATCAGTTGTGTTGATCTTTATTGCGACATAAGTCGAGAAATGTTTCGAAGTTCCTAATTTAATAATTTGTGATATTTAGTGATATGTAATGGAACTTACTGAAGCAAGAAGGGATGGTGGTACTCCACATGACGCCTAGTCCAGACGCGGCCGGGGCTAGGATGCACTGGACGGCGGGCACGCCGATGAGCTGGTAGCCGGGGTTGCAGTCGAAGCGGACGATGTCGCCGAAGTTGTAGCTGAAGTCCAGTGGGAAGCCGTTGTCGGGGACGCCCGGGTGCACGCAGCTACCAAGGTTCACTGGGATGCAGATCGAACAAGAATGTAATATATACTTCTATTTCTGATGTTCTAACATCTATCTGTAACTTTGATTCCATTTGATTTACACTGTTTTGAAACAGCAAATAAGGATATTTTATTTCTGATGTCCTTACATTTATATGTAATTTGTATGCCATTGATTTTACACAATGTTAATATTGCAAAGGATATTTTATTTAACAGACGATAGTAAAGGACAGGCCAGTAGCCCAGTGAGGCTCTGAGAGAATCGGAAGGGAGGGGGGGGGGGGGGGGGGGGGTGCAGAAAATAATGTAGGAAGTTGGTTACCAAGGCAATGAGGCATTCATACTTGTGAAGACATTTTTTGTTTGCTGCTTGTCAGGTGAAACCCTATTCCCCATCATGACACTACCAACTGATATGGTCAGAGCTATGCAATTTGAACTTGCGTCTCTCGGATGTGACCGCGTCGATCAAATAACCCATAATACCATTCAGGGGTGTAGCTGCGGGAGTTGGGGCACGTGCCCCCAGCCCCCCCCCCCCCCCCCCCCCCCCCAAAAAAAAAAAAAAAAAAAAAAATCATGCTCGCAGAGAAAAAGATTTGGCAACATCATGTAAGGTAATTTAGAATTTAGAATTTAGCTCACCTGACAAAATCTTTCTTTGTTTGCGTTTGTCAGCTGAAAACATGCACCCCTCATGAAAATGACCCCCCCCCCCCCCCCCTTTCCCTCGCCCCCACTGGAAAGAAAGTCTAACCAACCAGCTTACCATCGAAGACCGAGAGCCTATCCATAGTTCCAGCAACCCTCTGGCCGCCGCAGACCTGCCTGTTGTTCCCCGGGCAAGGCATCTGGCACTCCGCGTCGGAGAGCTTCGCGTGGTAAATCAGCTCGGTATCCGATATCCCGCAGTAACATTCCTGTTAATGATTAAAATAATCATATTAAGTGTAAAATGTAACCTTTTAAAACCTGTTTTAACGATGACCTGTCAATAATAATATAAAGGCCCTTTCCCTAATTTCCCCGGAAATTAGATTGCATGTTAATGTAAAAACTACTACTACTACTACTACTACTACTACTACTACTACTACTACTACTACTACTACTACTACTACTACTACTACTACTACTACTACTACTACTACTACTACTACTACTACTACTACTACTACTACTACTACTACTACTACTACTACTACTACTACTACTACTACTACTACTACTACTACTACTACTACTACCACTACTACTACTACTACCACTACTACCACTACTACCACTACTACCAATACTACTACTACTACTCAGGCGCGCCGGAAGCAGTTTTGGATTGGGGGGGGGGGGGGGGGGCAAAACCATAAGGGGGCTCACAATTTGTGTGTGTAGGGGTTCATGCCCAACCACACTCTGGGTTGCCAACTTTGAGCCAGATGTGAGAGTGAGACATTGCGAGGGAGCGAAGCGACTGAGCGGGGGGAGGGTGTGGGAGGGGGGTGTCCCCCCTCCCACGGTAGGGAGTTTTTGCTTTTTTGACTTTAAATTGTGCAATCTGGTGCATACGTAGATAGGAAATTCGGCTGTATTTGGAAAAGCGTGATATAATATGATTTGATCGACCAGAAAGTTTTAATATATTTTTCACGTAGAAAACAAATAATTCACACACTAATAAATATGTACCCCAAAACACACACACAACAACATAAACCATAATTATGCAAAATTATGTATGATCCAACAACACACAGCCAATAATGAGTCCCGAGGGAGCGAATCGCCTGAGGGCTGGGGCAGGGAGGGAGGGGGAGGGTTTGGGAGGGGGTATCCCCCTCCCACGGTAAGAAAGATTTTGCATTTATGGACTTGAAATTGTGCAATCTGGTGCATACCTAGATAGGAAATTCGGGCTTAAGATTAACTGTATCTGGAAAGCGTGTTATGATTTGATATATTTTTCACGAAGAAAACAAATAATTGACGCACTAATAAATATGCACCCAAACTCACACAAGATCAAACAACATGGCCTACAGCCAATTATGAATCCCGAGGGAGCGAAGAGACCGGAGGCTTGGGCAGAGGCAGAGGGGGGGGGGGGGGCGGGTTTGGGAGGGGGTATCCCTCTCCCATGGGGAAGATTTTGCATTTATATACTTGAAATGGTGCAATTTGGTCATTCCAATGTAAGCGATGGGCGCTCATTTTCGTTAATGGTCATTCAATTTCATCTCTAGCAGTCTCGGGTGTCATTTCGTTCATTCGAATTCGCGCATAGGCAAACAAGTTCATTACATTGGCATTCAAATTAAAAATGTGCAGTGGACATGTTATTTAACATCGTGGTACATGTATGATATAGAAAGCATGATGGAAATAAAAATACAAAATGGTGAACAAAAAGTATGATACAATAACGATCACATGACAAATAACATCATGTGATGAAATTACATTATGAACTCGCATGATGATAAAGTTAAGACAAGATGATGAACGAATGAATGTAAAAATAAGAAAATACAGATTACATAATTGAACATCAAACAGATCTAGACAAATGTGACCGAGGAATAACGAAAAGTGAAGATTCAATGTTGAAAAGTACATCTAAAAAATGAAAAATATAGCCTGATGAAATAATGGTTGAGACTATGTAAGATAAAAGGTGAATGTGTGTGCGTGTGTTTATGTGAGCGTAACCAGTAACGAACCCAGGATTTGTTCAAGGGGGGGGGGGGGGGGTTATTTCTTCAGAAAATGTTTCTGTCAGCGGGGGTGGTGGTAGTCGTAGAAGATTTCCGAAGTCGACACCGCGAATTTACGACATTTTCAAGACCGAGACCAGGTCCGGTCCACAATTTTCGAGGTCGAGACCAAGACCCAGTGCTTGAGAAACCTGTGAGGGGGTTGTGTGTGTGTGTGTATGTGTGTGTGTGTGTGGGGGGGGGGGGGGGGGGGGGGCGGGTAGTCGAAGTAAATTTTCAAAGCCGAGGCCGGTAATTTTCGACATTTTTTTAGGCCGAGTCCAGTGCTAGGCGCACTTTTCGAGGCCCGAGACCAGCGATAATGACATTCGAGACCGGGGGGTTGAACCCCCAACCCTCCACCCTAGGTACGCCTATATATTATGTGCGTAACTATGTATGTGGTTGTATAAATAAATGTATATACAGTATGTTTATTTGTGAATACGTATGGATGTTTTTTGTGTAACTTAAATTGAATGAGCATGTATGGAAATTGGTCACCCATTGACGAAATTGAATGCACAAACGAGCGATTGTCAAGCTTGCCGTATTAAATTGAATGCCCATTTGTTGAAAATAGCGCCCAATGATGAAATCGAATGCCCATTTGCGAATTTGAAGTGTGCGATTTGAAATTTGGGTGCCCATATACGAATATGCATGCTCGGAATATGAATTTGAATGACCAAAGCGACTCCTCCACGGCAATTTGACGAAATTGAATGCACATAAAACGAATTTGGGCGCGTAATGTGGGAAATTGGCCGGGAAAACCTATAATAATAATAATAATATTGATGACATTGCGTTTGATATATATTACTTCTACTACTACGACAAAGAAGAAAACGACGACGACTACCACTACTTACGTTGCCATTCTTCAACCCGACGATGCGGTAATGGTACTGCATGCACACGGATCGACATCGGTCGACCGTCATGTCGGGCTCGACGACCGTGCTGTCCACCAGCGTCGATGTCAGGGCGCCGTAGGTGTCTTGGTAGCATCCCAGGTATCCAGGCTCTGTGAAGAATGAAAAAGTTAAAGTCACATAAGGCGGCGCCTATCTCCGTTTCAATAGCCCTAGGCTACTAAATGTAGCGAAAGTTACAGAAGGGGGCTAGTCCTCTGGTAACTCGTGTGATTAACTTTCCCTTCTCCATTCTATAAATGCCGAGTGTCTGGCTAGAAGGCAGAAGGTAACACTTTTAAAGTCTTTGGTATGACCCGGTCTGGGTTCGAACCCGGGACCTCCCGTGCATGAGGCGGACACTCTAACCGCTATCGTGTAATATAATATCGTGTAGCATCAAGGAAATTTATTAAATGTTGTGCTATGATCAGTTTCTCTAACCTCGCTGTAAATAAACGACCCTTGTCAAGGTTACGGTAGGACGGGAAGGAAAGTTCTTGATCGTATCTATGATCTCAATTTCATAATTGCATGTAAATTTATATTTTGTATAATATAATATAGAAGCTATATACAGTACATGCATGATGATCCCGACTTTGGCAACAACCATGACCACTTAACAGGCTATTTGAAGTATTAATTTTAACCACTGTACTGTACTGGATAAGGGGCCCTTATAGCACTTTGGGAAAGATCCACAGAGAAATCATGGGGGGTTGCAATCTCATGATCGACATAATGATTGTTTCAGCTTATTTATTATTATGTCATGCCGACTGAGCCCTCATTAAAACCATGAATTCCTTTCCACTAGCTTGGGCGGCCCCCCATGGTAGAACAGCAATGTCTGCATAGACGGCGCTGAATGGGCCATCCCTCCGAATCGAATATTTTGTATTCACTGTTTATTACTTGTGTTTCGGAAAATAAATAAATCAATCAATCAATAAGTTGCAACGAATGGTATGGGAAATCCTACCCCTACTGTTCTTCCCCTCATATTCCCCTCCTCCCATCCACATGTCAGAAGTGGGAGTGTAAGACGGGGCAAGGGCATCTGTTTGGGGGCGGGGAGATGACTTAACTTAAAACAAAATCATCCAAACTTGAATGGGCTTGAAGGCAATTGGCGACACCACTGCCCCCCCCCCCCCCCCCCCTTGGATTGGTCCCGTGTGCACGCCAAAGTTTAGAGGCACTTACCTTGGCAAATCACACCAGCTAAATCCATGCACAGGTTTGTTGGACTGTAGAGGCAGTCGGCAAGTGTCAATTCGTCTGCAGTAAGAAAAGGAATCGTTTAACTAACATAAAGATATTGTATGCAAAATAATAAAATGACTACACAGTTTTGTCAGCAAAGTGGTTTATCAATTGTTTTACTAACTAATTGACTACCCAGCAAACTAGCTTACTAACTTACTAATCAACATGCTTACTTACTAACTTAACTGATTTAAACGTAAACTACTAACATATTTAACTAACCAACCATCTAACAACTAACTAAATAACTTAGCTAACTTACTCACTAACTAATTTAATAATCTTACTAATTAACTGACTAAACTAAATGCTAACCAACTCGGTATCAAAATTAACGAACTTATTAACTAAACAACTAGCTTACTGGCTAATTAACTAAGTAAAAAATATCTAAACTAACTAACCTCCAGTACATCGCCACTGGCGGGCTAGCGGGATGATGCTTCTCGTGGACATGTTCGGTATCGCCATGGCGGCGCCGGGGTAGCCCATCTGCCGGCAGACAACGATCGCTTCCTCCATCCCCCACGTCGGGTCGCAGGTCGGGAACCAGCCGCGACTTCCAAGGTAGACCTCGACCTCCCCTTCGTAAATATGCGCTCCATGGATCAGCCTCAGATCTGTGCAACCAAAAATAATGTAGTTAGGTGATTATTTCAAGAAATGCATTACTTGGATATTAAAGGTGGTTCGGATACATAAATCAGACGCATTGTGCATGTCGGCTTGCGAATGGTGCGAGTGACATATAGTTTGAAATGAAAGGAGATATATATATAGAGAGAGGGGGGAGATGAGGTGAGAGTAGGTCCCGTTGAAGAAAGACTTGCAATCGAGTGTAAAGGTGCAATCAATTGCAATTCAGGAAATGAATATGCCCATTTGAATCAGATTCGCGCATTAAGTGTTGTCACATGATCTGACTTATACAATTAATTGCAAATTTACGATCGATTGTAAGACTTTCTGCAACGGTACCTATATTATAACATAAATGATAATCACAGATGGAGGACAGGAGGAGGAGAGGGGAGCTGGGAGTCGAAGAATGGACATGGATGACATAGATGGAGAAGTCCGTATAGAGGGATAAAAGAACAGAGACGGAGGGAAACGACATGTTAGTGAGATTACGGATACGGGTGTTGGGAACATTTTAGAAGATGTAATATCAAATGAATGTTTGTGAGTGATAACTAAGCATACGTCAATACTTATATGAAAACATAATTCATTGGGAAAAGCCAGGAGTGTTCGTTCTTCTTTTACTCTAGATCGTCAATCTTGAGCGTACCATTTAACAAAACTGGAACTACCTTTGTTATTGGTCTACTAATGATTCGGCAGTGTTAGTGGCTATGGGCTGCACCTTTTGTTTAAAAGGGGGGTTCTAAACCGAACACAAAAAGTAACTTACCCCCCTAAAGCAATTGCCCATAATTTCATAACCGATAATTGTTTCAAGATGTCATCTTACCACAATATTGGCACAGTTGTTATGTTCGATATGTGCAAAAAGATATTCATCACTTTATGGCTGAATGAGCACAGATTAAAGACAAAATGGCCCAATTCAAAAGTCACAAGGTATTGCGCGTGCCTGTATATACATTGTTGTGAATCAGCACATGTGGCGGAATGCATTGATCATGGTTTATGAAACAATGCTGTTTGATATTCCATTTATTTTGTTTTTTTTATGGCACATGTGGTAAAATGCATTGATTGCAATTGTAAAACATTGCATTTTTTAATTTTCCAATTCTCAATAATTTGTAATGATGATAATACTTTTGTGAATTTTGAAATATGACTATTTTGTCTGTAATGTGTGCTCACTCAACCATGGATTAATGGTTACCTCTTATTTTTACACATTGTTTTCCTAACTACCATAGGGATATCTTGGCAAGACGAAATCTTGAAACGATTCTTGGTTATGAAATTATGGGCAATTGCTTAGGGGTAAGTTACTTTTTGTATTCGGTTTATATTATATTTATATTACATGCATCCGGCCGTATAGACTAGCTAACGTTATTCTCAGGAATGTACAAGACATTTGTATGCAAACCTTTAGAAATTCGACTTTCAGACATATCTGACAGAATTCTAAACTAGGGTCCTTTCCTTCGGTCGGAAATAAGGAGTAACCAGTTCATTTTCGGAAACCAAGTATAATGTGTATGCACTATGTGTATGTATGTGACTATATTATGTGAATTACGACAGTAAAAAGTCCATGAGTTAAAAAGAGTGATTTCTTTCGAAGGTCGATACTTTTTAACCCAAAATACAACATCGACAAGCTGCCCTGTTGCGAAGAACGTTGTGAAACTAACTCATAACCAGCTTACCACAATAAGCTCTGTTCTGTTTTGAGTCATACAATTTGTAATCCTTACCATGCTTACTTGCCAGTTTGAGGCGATTTAATCAAATGTGTTCAAATTGTTCAACACATTTTTATTTTTATTTTGGAGTGAAAAAATAAACATACTCCTTGGAAATAAAGTAAAACAAACAAAACAACAAGTATAAAGGTTTCAATAGAATTCTAAATTTTAAAACATAGGGAGAACTGAGCAGAAATGTATTTCATAAATGAAAATAAGCCAAGAACATGGAACTTACCCCTAAATTGATTATCATCCTTCGGTTTTAAAAGTACATAACAAAAGATTATTTTGTTACATGCTTGAAAATACATAATCCAATTCCCCATGGTTATATCATTCTAAAATATTACATCATTACCACCGAATAAAACTAAATAACGTGGAAATAAAAAGAAATACACTGCACACTTTATTCAATATCAACCACATTTAAACTTAATGATGTTATTATATGAATCATTGATTAATAATTTTCTATTTTCACAAAGTTTTATGGAATAGTATAATTGCGAGGTCACCAACCTATTAGTTCTTAATTGATAATCATGTGCAATTTACAAGGATTGCGCAATTATTTCCGCGAATCGTTACCTTTCATAAGTGAATAAAATCCCTCCGACACAAAAAGCGCTAAAGAAATTATAAGCATTAATCATGATGATAATGGTAGTAAAAATTGGGACATAATAGCAGCAATTACTGTAATTCGTTATTAATAATTGTAAACACATTGTGGTACAAACTGTATTCTTATAGTCCGTGTTGTTATTTTTGTTAATTTCAGTTATTTCATTTTATTCCATGATAATTAATTGCACCACCTTATCAACAGGTTTTACAAATATGCACGAAGGGTCGCATACTTAAAGAATCACCAAAAGACATATTATTATGTAATACAAAGTTGATTAATGCTTTATATACATGTAGTTATTGCTGTTGTGCCCCCTTTTGCAAAAGTAATATTTGTATTTATTTATTTGTATGGTTTCACGCTTTCAATGAAGATGACTATTTATTTCATTTCATTTCAATATAGCACATTGTGTGATAAAAATCGGAAGAGCTCTGCACCAATACAATACAATGTGATAAAAACATTAATTAATTGTGAACAAGGAAATTGACTATTGGCATCTGTGTGTTAATATACCGTAAAGGTAAAACCAACATTTTCCATGTCAACATTGTTATATAAACAAATATGAATGAAAGTACGATTTATGTAAGATACTCTCCGCTTACAAAACTGAATACAATGTTGTGAATATCAACATCGATGTCTTTGTAAAGTTTTAAAAATTAATGTTATATCATCAGCTAATTAAGGTGTAGTGATGACATTTTGATAAATTTTAATTCTTATAATGCGTTCGAAGTGTTTATATTTCAATCAAGTTGAAGGCAAAAAAACGCGCACTCGTTCTTCATCGTTTTTGTATGGAATGGAAAGTAAAAATCAATAAATCAATCATTTATTCATGGTCGGGTGAGCGTGAGGAGGGCGTTAAGTCGTTTTTTTTGGCTAAATTTAGTTTTTGGATAAGAATAAACTTTGGGTAGTAATATTCATCAAATATAGCATACAAACATAAGCTACAAATTGTTTCTATATATGGCTTTCAATATAAATATGGACTTAGCGCACTTCTTTCTTAACCGATGTTATTTGGATGAAAATTACATTATAAATATACATGAAAAATACAGTCAATTGTTATAACTTACCCAAACGTTTTCACCGGCAGTCACTGAGATGTATGCGGCTAGAAGCTGAAAAACGGAGACACAATTTCTCAGAATCATAGTTCCTGATATTCTCATAGTTTTTCTTTCAGCTTTCTTTAAGTGTCTGATATAACTAGTACAGTTGATTTAAAAATGAACTTATTCCAGGTTATCTTGTCCAGCAAGATTAAGAAAACAAGAGCAATTAAAAAAAAAACGAAATGTTTATCGTTAATCCACCAATGGTAAACGGCTCGCAATTAATTAATTTGTAATACTTTGGCCTATTTCGATGGATGATGGTCAATCAAAATATCAGTTGAAATGTTAATGCTAAAATGCGTGCTACTCTAACAGTTGTTTTCAGCCCTTTGAGTAACACAAATATATATCAACTGATGCTTCAGTTCTTAATACGTACAATGCGATTGTTCTATCTCAAAGATAAACCCTAAAACCAGTATCACTCGGTCTATATCCGCAATGAAAACACGGGGTGATGGGGAAGCCAGGATCTCCCCCCGATTATAAACCAAGATCCGTCTACAGGTTGAGGGCGTTATACAGTAATTCTGATGATTGTCATGGTCTCTTTTGAAACTATAGTCAAATCTGTGTATCATCGGAAGAAAACAAGAAAAGTGGCTACTGTGGGCAGGTGACATCTACAGACAGGTTATATCACTTTTTGGTATCCATTACAGGCAGGTTGGCTGCTATAGACAGGTGGCCAATAACGCAGGTTTGCATGACTGTATTTCTTATTTTCCTGTGAAACCAAAGAAGTTGTAACTCAAAAAAGTGTGTCCCCTGCATGACTAACCGGTCTACCGGGGAAAATAAAATAAAAATACCCTGCAAATATTATGAATGTAATTTGGATTTTATAATAAACCCTATTAGGAGCTGGTACACATCATTCATAAACCAAATTAAGCTTGATCACGCTTCCCTAAATTTACCAATGTATCGTCATTAGCACTTGAATGATCATAATGTATGTGAAACCTATTTCATCGGAAATTACCCTTTCCTCCCTAAATTGTATTCAGTATTAAAAAGGGAGATCCTACGTATGCCACATACCCAAATCGGCGGTCTAAACTTGGTCTAAACTACTCGTTGGTATTGATTTGTGTCACGGCTGTTTCTGTATTTCCTGGGCACGACTATGGCAATCACGGGCAATGATTGCGGGTTATGTTGTGTCAGAAAGTTAGGCAATGACCTTCTTTTGGTAATATATATATTTTTGATAAAAAATAATCATGTACATGCACAACGTTAATCACCAGAGAAAAGAACGGTGCCTAACCCTAATATACGGGATTTGTTTTCTTCGAGGGGGCGGGGGTGGGGGGTGGGGGGGGGGGGGGGGGGGGGGGGGGGGGGGGGGGGGGGGGGGGGGGGGGGCTAAGGACTTTTCCCCAGAATAACATTCCCCTTGTTTTCCCTCACGGTTTACACTGAATCGGCCCAAAATGCAATGATTTTGTCTGAAAGTGAGGTAATATTGCTCGAAATCAGATCATAATTGTGAAGTGATCGAAATTTGTAAATCACTCTGCCCGAAATGTTTTGTTTGAAATTGTGATAACTTTCGCTCGAATTTCGGCAAAGTAGAGGGATTGGAGTGCAGTCCCTTTACCACCACCCCCTTCGCCCCCCCCCCCCCCCCCCCCCCCCACCCTCCCCTCCCAGTCTCGTATGCCTATTAGCGGGGCATGGATTTTCATGAGAGGGCAACTTTGTTTTGTTTATATAACTGGGGGCAGTGAGGGGACAGCCAGTGAGCGGAAATTATCACATTGTGGGGGGGGGGGGGGGGGGGGGGTGGGGGGGGGGGGGGGGGGGGAGTGGTGGCGATCGCCCCTTGCTCCCTTAACTCCACCTCTCCTTCTTTGTTCTAGCGTGTCCATAAAAGGGTGTGCCGGATGATGAACAAGCATTTTTTTTCGATCGCCCCTTGCTCCCTTAACTCCACCTCTCCTTCTTGTTCTAGCGTGTCCATAAAAGGGTGTGCCGGATGATGAACAAGCATTTTTTTCCTTCAAAATTTGATTGCGCCTGTTTATGTCATCGATAGAAGTAATGGCCATTATGAAATGATGACGAATGTAGTACAATAATGGTAATGGGACTAATTAACGTTATTACGTTAACCAAGGCATTTAGGTGATGAGTTGAATGTTTTGTATACAACGCCATTTTGGCACCATTTAGATTCCCCTCCTCCTCCCAGGCCACTATCCACTTAAGCTCTCTGCTTATGAGTGTTGGGCCCCGTTGCAGAAAGAGATACAATCGATTGTTAGTTGCAATTCATTCTATTAAAGTCAGATCATGTGTTCTAAATTCGCAAATCTGATTGGTTGAAACGCGCAAATGTTCTGACCTACAATAAATTGTAACTTACAATCGATTGTATCTCTTTCTGCAACGGGGCCATGGTCTACTACATTTATTCAGTTTATAATAAATATAAATGAATTATTGTCACATAATATATACATTAAAACATTACATTCCCCCCATTGTATTCCCCCATCCTTTTGTTCTTATTCACTCCGGCTTGTTGCTGTTCGCACCTTCCATCCACCTGTTTATATATATAATTTAATGTTGAGTACAGTTAGTTGTCATTTATCCACGCCTAGAAAAAGAATGAATATGCCAGTTTCGAAAGCTCGCGGCTTCATTGATTTTCATTATATTACACTTGCCTTTATAGTG
>JBAMJV010012952.1:0-22500 GCA_037951105.1 Echinarachnius parma
CTTGAATGAAAGAAATTATAAACGTCCAAGTTAAGGGCTGTGTTTATTTTAAAAAAATAGCCGTTAACACAAGATGGCGCCCTCTAGACACCTTAACATTTCAACCATTTGTTATCCCAAAAATATGAATGGGATGTTTGATTAATATGATTATTCAATAGAAAGATCATTTAAAACAATTTTAAAGCCACTTTGGTTTATTTCGACAAATGTGTAGGATTTATAATTTTTTCTCAAATTATTAAATAAATGTTGGGCCCCATGCAACATTATTCCAATCGGATATAATATATTTATGGATATTTTAATAAGTCAACTGTTCTAAACCGATTTTGATCAAGCAAAATTTAATCTGCCTTCATAATTATGTGTTTTTTTTCCAAATATTACACTTAGTAACAAAATGAAGCGCCCTCTAAACTTAAACTATATAATCTATTTAAAGGGGTCGTTTTGTTTTGGTTTAGAGGGCGCTACGAGAAATAACTTTTTGGGTGACGTAATGAAGAACTACGTGTAATATTCGAAAGAGCACAGAATTTTCAGACATAATCAAGTTTGTTAGATCAAAATCGGTTCAGAATTAAATAGATATCCAAAAGTATATCCGATTGGAAATGATATTGGGGACCAAATTTGTTCAATAAATTTAAGACAATATTTAAAACCCTACACATCTTTTAAAAATATTCCAAAATGGTTTTAAAATTGTTTTTAAGTAATCTTTCTATTGAATAATGATTTAAACCATACATCACATTCACATTTTATAAACAAAAATGGTTGAAACTTGAGGTGTATGTAGGACGCCCTCCTGTGTTAACGGTTGCTTTTTAATGAAAACAGCCCTGAATCAACCGTTTACTAATGATAGTTATACAATTTAGTTCATGAAATTATGTTTGACCACCAAACTGTACTATCCCTTTAATTCGTTCATGCAAGTATGACAAGAACGCATTTAAACCGTATTTCATTAATTTGCCACACTTGCTTGTGATATCTTTATTCCATTATTCAACGTATTTCATATATTGGTCTTTTCTTTAAAGGGGTAGTTTAGTTTTGGTAGAGAGGGCGCTGCACATCACAATTATGTTGTGAGATAATGAAAAACTGAGTGTCGAATTTGAGAGAACATGCAATTTTAATGGCAGAATAAACTTTATTTGGTCAAAATCGGTCCAGAAACGGCTGAAATATCAATAAATATATTTGATCTTATAATTATTTGGGGCCCAAATAATTAGATGATTTCTTCAAAAAATTTAAAAAATGCTTACACTTTTTAAAAAATTTTCAAAAGCGTTTTTTTAAATAGTTGTTGATGATCTACCTACTTAATCATTATTTCAATAGAACATCACATGCATTATTTTGTATGAAAAATGGTTTAAACCAATGCCTTTTTAGAAAGCGCCCTCTTGTGTTTTAATGGCTCTTTCTGAATGATAACAGGCTTTTTACTTAGTAGTTTGTAATTTTGTATACCTTTCGAGCATGGTGGAGTAATAACTATTAGTTTATAATGTTACTGTCCAGGTTTAGTTACTAAAGATCAGCCTTACCAAAACTGTACTACCCCTTTAAGTAAGCTTTTCTGCAGAAATTTGGTTGAACTGTACAAACAAAAAGTCAAAACAAGCAGATTGTAATTTACCATATGATATAGAATACAACTATTATTGTAACTTCTTCGATTTGATGAATAAAGATGACTTTTATAATATATATAATTACAATTATCTGTTATCTCCCAAAGGAAATAAAGGAGAGTAATTGATAAAACAAAACAAACGCTTCTGCACAGCAAGTTATGAAGCAATACTTTTGACTTTAAAAGTAAGTGTTGATTATTATAAGCTATTGAACCAAACCAAAACACTCTTATTGAAATGCATTTGAATTCGCTTTTGGGGAACGAGTCTCAATTTACGGGTGATATCATTATATCCATAATCCATGTAATTGAATAAAGTTAGTTAAGCCATTGAATGCAATACATTATAATTCATATATCATAACATTCTATTCGGATAATTAATTATTACTAATTTCCAAGAATTGCTGCTAGTTTATGTAGTTTTTGTATAAATCTTTAACTTGCTTAGTAAGTGTTATAAATATTAATTTATAAGTATTTTAAATTTTATAAATTTTACTTTTAAATATTAAATTTGCATTAGAAAATCGAATTAATACACGATGCTATAATATTATATTATGGGCTTTTGTTATTACTCATTTCATGTATCAATATATAAAACAACATTATTACTCACTGTCGTTGGTTAGTAATTACGGCTAATTCGTTATTCTATTAATTTGTGATTGAGCTATATTATGTAATTTTCGTAAATTTTTAACTAGCCCAGTAAATGTTACAGCAGTCATAATGGTTTTAATGTTATCTTAAAATATAAAATTTGCATTAGGAAATATAAATTGATACATGATGCCTATTGATTTTTCTAATCACTTAATTATTGATTAATCGATATACAAAATAATAATATAATTTACTGTCTTTCGTTAGTATTCATGCCTAATTTGTGATACTATTCAGGTATATTATGATTTATTTCTCTAATTATTGTATATAATATATTAAGGTTTCTTTATACCTCGTGAGTTCATTAATGTTATTTCCATGTTTGTAAATATTGTTGCAAATGACACTGCAATTCAGCTTGTAGCTGTGAATGTGACATTTTGTTGAATAAAAATACCATTATTATTATTATTATTGTAAGTGTACGGCGGGTTAAGTTTATGTGATTTAATACAAAGTCTGAAGGAAAACTATAAAAACTCGGTCATTGCATTTTCGTCTGTTCTGAAAAAAACAACACCTCAAACAATAAATATCCGGAATGCAATGATGACGATGAAAATTATAGCAAGGGAGATGTTTTTCGAAAATTTGCATGTTAGTATGATCAATTAACTTTGTCGAATTCAACCCAAATCACTTGGTGCTTCCCAATTTTTCACGTACCTTGTTGTGTGGCTTATGTATGGTAAGAGAAAAAATAAGTGGGTTTCGATTTTTTTCAGTTATCGCCCTAATTATAGAAATTTTACAATTTAATTAAAGAGCGTTCCGGAATGTTTTTCAATTGCAGTAAAATATAAAACAAATGTGAAATCTGACATCAATTGCCACCTTTTTTGCCAAGGAATAGTATTCTCTATCTATAAAACGATCACAGATCATTTAGAAGAAACTACAGTATATAGAAACAATTATATATAATTGATTTATGCATAATTGTTTCAAAGTTTCAAATATCACTTTTGGAAAAAATCGTATGAAGTTAATTGATCACTTTGATAACCACCATCGGCTTGGTACAAGAACGAAATCATTAAAATCTTAGTGCCAATTATGTTAGCAGTTATTATTTTCAGCATACGTGACGGCGCCGTTTTATGACGCTTTGTTTCCTAAAAAAACAGACAAATATACATTATGATTATTTATATACACAGTCATGACAGTCCAGCTGCTCTTCGTTAATGTTTGTTTATATACATGTATGTTCATATAATAATAATAGTAATAATATAGTTACTTATATAGCGCTAAATACATAAGTTTCATAGCGCTTTACACTATTATTACCCCGGTCATAGGATACAATGCAAATCAGCACACATTGTGTGCACCATCTCCACTCCCTGGGGAGCATTCCTTCCAAGCGCTCATGGGCTTAAGAAGATCGTTCACATAAAGGCTTTCACCTCTTACCGGTCCCCATTTATACACCTGGGTAGAGAGCAGCAATAGTGGATAAATTGTCTTTTCGTTTTGTTAATTTTTACGTAAATATATTTTTAAGCGCTTAGAGGCTTTTTGCAATTTGCGTTATATAAATATCTATTATTATTATTATTATTCTAATTCTAATCTAATTCCGATTATAAGGGAAACAAAATGAGTGTGTAAACATTTGTTTTTATATGAAAATGAAGTATTGGCAAGGTGTATATCTTTTAACTTATATCTACATTCAGATATCAGTCAGATTTGTTTGATGTTTTAAACAGAACAAAAATATGATTTTAAATTTAGTAGTTAGGTCAAATATGTAACGGATGTCATGAAAATACACGTAATAACTAACATTTATGTGATGGGTTTGAATATTTATTCACTTGTATATATACTGTACCTCGTATTATGCACATTATTAATCCGTACTCTAGTAATTGCTATAATGTATACCACCCCCCTCTTCTTTGTTTTCGTATAGCTAGTACAAACCAACCTGGGGGTATATATTCATACAAACCCGCAAGTCTGTTTTGGATGACGTGGCTATGCATTTCACCAAAAAAATAGTTGCTAACTATAGGGTTAATTTAGTGGTACCTTTATAAGGCCTACCTAACTAACTCTAGTTGGTGACTAGGAATAATGTTTGTTGCTCACTAAAAGTACAATTTGACAGTGAAGCGGGTTTTTTAGGAATGTGGGCTCTGCAGTGTGTGAGTTGTGGTTTAGTGAGAGGGTTGCTGGGTTCAAGTCCCACTATTTTTGGCGTCTTTTGCCCTTCCGCATAATCCGCATAATTGCTGCATTCCAACGTCCACCTTTAGGTGTAAAGAATTGGTACTTAGAATGGGTACTTGATAGAAATTGAATTGAACCTGGTAGGAACATGAATTGCATGCGATAAGCCCGGTTGGAATACTCCCCAGTGAGTGGAATGAGTGAATGTCATAATGATACAGCGTCTTGAGCATGGATATATCTATTGATATGTTGCGCTTAAAGTATCATGTATCAGAGCGTATCATGTATCATCATTAATTGTCAAAGTGAAATGTAGGTATAATATAGGCACACAGTGTAATTTGTAAATTTTCTAAAAACTGATAAATAAATAAATGAAAGTGCCTTATTATGATAGTCGTGTTTCGTTTCTTACCGAGTTGCATTATTTTGGGTTTCTTTATACAGCTGCTATATATTTATATATGGCTTTGTGTCCACATCATGCAAGAACTATCACGAAAAGGTAAAATACATGTTTGGGATATAGTTTCAGCATTTTCTTCTTCAAATCTGTATACTTGTAGTAAATATTGTCAGCTACATGCCTTGGTCATCAGCTTTTTGAAGTCAGTTCGTCGATTTTCATTGTCAATCTCCGAGCCTGGAAACTGGTCATCCCCAGGTTAGTGATCATGATATCCTCGTCGATGCTCAGTAGGAGCGAACCGTCGACGGACTCCTTTAGGAATCGATCCACGCAGCTTTCTAGGCCGAGACTCTGCAGCAGCACCGCCACTTCTTCCTTGGTGTACTGGTTGACGAGGCGATCGGGCGTCGCGTATTCGTCGGGACGGGTCTGAAATGATGGGGGTAGTGGGTACGACATGGCTAGCCGCGGAGGAGGAGGAGGAGGAGGGGGCCCACTCTCATCGGGAAAGGCGTAAATCAAGTCAGATACGTCGGAGACTATTTGGTAGGGAAGGTCGTAGGATGATGATTCTGGTAGGGCGGGCATGCCGTGCGAATTAGGGCCCATGTTTCTCAATTTGAAGTTGTCCGTTTGATGAGAAAAAGACCCGTGTCCGTGTGTGCTTTGGTGCGGCCCGCGGACACTGCCTGGAGTTGGAGGCAACGGACCGAGAGTGGAAGGAAGGTTACCTCTGCGACCGGATATGCCTTCTCCTTGAAAGGTCGTCACTTGACTGCCGGACTCTTTCCCGAAGACTCTGACAAGTCCTGGCCCTCCTACGTGTACTCCAGGCGAAGTCGGGTTTATGACCGGCGGAGCGTATTCTTCATGAGGGAGTTTCCTTGCCCCCTTCCCCGTATTATGCGGAAAGGCTGAAGTAGCCGAAACGGGAATCTCAGGTAGCCCTACTATGGGTACTCCAGGCGATGAAGGGTGTATCACCGGTGGAGCGTATTCTGAATGAGAGTGTTTCTTCGGCCCCTTCACCGTATTATGCGACAAGCTGGTTCCCGTCCTCTGCGACGAGGATGATGTAGCCGAAACGGGAAGCTCGGGTAGAGGGAACGAGGGTGGCTTTGGAGAAGTCTTGCTCCCAATCGGCGGTGTTCGCGGACCACCAGGAACTCGGGGACTATTGGGAGGGTCGCATGTTTCGCGCCCAAGTGATTCGGTGCTTCTGCTGAGTGTTCCTGGAGTGCTGGGGAGCGGACGAGCAGGTGTGACTGGGGATGGGGGAGCGGGCGAGCCAGGGGCAGGGCGGGCGCCAGAGGAATTTGCGACTGGCGGGGGCTCAGGTGAAGCGTGTTTAGTGTCAATAGAAGACTGTTTTGTCCCCTTCACACGCCCTGCTTTTGACGATTTCAGAGGAGATGGCGACATTAAGTCGTAGCAGTCGGTTTCGTCTGTCTGGATCTCGAGCTGCTCACGCAGCGCCAGGTGGCCATGAGTCTCTCGCTTTAGCTCTGATTGTAAAACCTAAGAATCAAGAAAAAGAGAGAGGAATAATAGGTACGCGGTTTGATTAGAATGAGTACTTAGATCATTCTAAAGCGATAATTTGTTTGATGAATATTTCCCGTAAATACTTTCAAATTCAATCATGATATCTTAATAACGAAGAAGAAATTATAATTATTACAATACCATAACCATTCGGCATGCTTCTATCATACTCTTTTTTTCAGCTATGTCAGCTTTATAATAACTTGACACAAAAGACGCGTTATACATACACGGTCTTGAACATAATTTTCAAGGAATATACAATGTTTGCTACAAGATGTTCTGCATTATAATCCATTTTAATAGTCCAATTAATTGACTGATTGATTGAGGGAAAGGACACGCCACTACAAACTTGGCAGGTGCGATTATCTGTTTCTTAGCATGCTTATATAGAGGCCTATAAAACCATCATCGATTTCAAGGCATTCTTTATACTTCTCACCTGGTTTTGCTTTTTAAGTTTGTTCATTTCATCAGCCTGCATTCGTTGATCCTGAAAGGAAAGAAAAGCGACGTAATAAGTTCAGTGTCTAACATGAATCCATTTATTTACGTATCAATAAGGAATAATAGTGTTTTGATTTACATAGCGCACAATGAAATGATAAGTAACTTTCGCTACACTAATCACTTACAAAGGTATTATTACCTCGGACACCACACACACAAACACAAACACACACACGCATGCAAACACACACACGCACACACACACATACACTCACACGCACACAAACACACACACACACACACACACACACACACACACACCCACACACACACACACATACACACACACACACACACACACATATATATATATATATATACATACTAGACTTTTATTGTTCAAACTAATTTCGATTATGAGATAATGCAACATTGTCGAGTTATCAAAATAAACAGAACTATACGTACCATTACTTTTTCGTCAAGTAGTTTCTTGAGCAGTTTCTCCAAATCCGTTCGGGCGAGACTGTTGACAGCTTGTGACATTCTAGCTGTGTGAGATCTAAATAATTTCAGGAGTTTCAAATAAAAAACTAATATTTATTGTTGCTGTTGTAGGACGTATTAACAACATCAGAACACCATACATTTTTAACTTATTTTTAACACATTGCTAAGCATCCATATCATGGGGGTTATTTGCAACACTCGATTTAAATTCTATTATCATTATTATTATTTTTATTTTTAAAATTATTATAATTATCATAATCATTATTATTATAATTCTTCTTCTTCTTCTTCTTCTTCTTCTTCTTATTATTATTATTATTATTATTATTATTATAATTATTATTATTATTACTATTATAATTATTATTGTTGTTATTATTATTACTGTTCTTCTTCTGCTTCTAAATAAAATAACAAATTAACTCAAATAACAGGATAACATAATTGGGGGTGCGTACACCGTATCATATGTGGCTTCTTCTTCTCCATCCGGGTCTTTCTTCCATTTCACACCAACATTCTCCTTTTTCTCTGAGCCATGGTGACCAGCAGCGATGGAATGCCGCCATTTTGATTGCTTCGGGAAATCTCCTTTGTCGTGACTCAGGCCAACGTTTCCTTCAGATTCGTAGCGTCTCATTGGTGGTGAATGTGAAGGGCGCGATGGAATGGGTGGGTCGGGCGCTTTTCCGTGGTCGTGCATCTGCTGTAGCTCCGTCAGTTGCTTTTTGATCGCCTGAAATTCTTCCCGCTGTTGCGATAGTCTGCGCTGCAGATCTTCAGTATCTGTCTGCGCTATTTCAGCCACTCGAGCTTTCCCTGTTGTCGTACAAAATCATTCATATATGCGTTTGAATGTTTGAACAGTTCACATCTGTATAAGATTAGTTACTAGCTATTCCTAAGAGTAGTCACAGAATATATGCTCGTCACACAACTCGTTTGATAAGATATTATCAAGGGACGTCTCTTGGATCGTGGTGACGTTACTGGGGCGATACTAGACATAGTTATTTCATCATAGACCTGACAGTTCATAGAACATCTTATTGATTAACAAAAGATCGACTTGATGCCTAAATAGGTTATAATAACATGATAATAAGAATGCAAATGGCATTCTGTCACAGCTGTTACCCTCATCCTCGGTTACCTTTCTCAAATGATCATGAATCATTATCGACAGATTATTATTATTATAAAACTCTTATTCAAAATGATAACCTGAAGACAACACTGTGGATACATAATTAAATATTGTGATATGCATATTTACTGAAAGCAAATAGATCAGATAATTCACTAACCTTCGACGCTTCCCAACCAGGTATCCAGAGCTTTCTGCAACGGCCGAGGGGTTGCCCGCATGGGGCCACGCCACCCCTCTGGAAGCATATCTTTGGACGCGTCATCCAGACACAGTGACGCGTTGACTAGACTGTACACAGGCTTCACCAGAGCCTGGAGGTCCTTCCACGTTGTGGGACTCATTATCTCCATGGAAATCCGCGCTCCAAGAGGAATGGTGAATACTTTGCCGTCTTGGGCCCTGGTCGACAGGACGCGTTTACGTGTTACGACGGACTCGAGTCTCAGAACCAGGTCTTGTCCAGGTGATTTCTCACTGCTGCTGTCGTCCTCATCTCTGCAGACTGCTCGAACTCTCTGTCACAAATTATTATGACGGAGCAACAATTAGATAACGATCATGTCATTAGATCATGTTTTTGATCATATATACAGGGTGGCCCCCAAAAAACGGAACGGGGCACTTCCCAAAATATAATACCACAATGTTTATGTTCATCGGATAGGGTGTTCTTTCCAATGAAAATCGATACCAAGAACAGTAATTTTGGTCAGGTCGTTTTTTTTTAAGGACGCAGTGAGTGAGACCATGTCAGGTGCCGATTTATTTCGATTTCGACCTAGTCAACGCCAGTTTAACCGCACTCCTTGCCCGTAATACCATTCAGCGACCAGGCCCATTCTCACGGCACACGACTGAGTGCACACTAACAATAGTGCGCGATGCTCAACGATATGAACGGCGGTTCGTGCAATTCATCAAGCGCTGGCTCAATACAAATTGACAAAAAAGAGAACCTGACATGGTGTCACTCACAGGGCCCTAAAACAAAAACTACACGACCAAATTGACTGTTCTTGGTATCGTTGTTCATTTGAAAATACACTCTATCCGATGGACATAATACATGTGTTACTTTATTTTGGGAAGTGCCCCGTTCCGTTTTTTTTTGGGCCACCCTGTATAATCCACTAATGTACAGGACTGTTGACGTGTTATGCCGGACTCTTGACTTGTCGAAGAACCAAGTTAAAATCAACAAATATTATGTGATCTTCATTTTTGTCGTACTCGTCTCTGCATATAGCTCGAAATCCTAGATCCGTTAGAACTAAGATGACGAAACAATAACAGGAATCTGTGACTCTTTGAATTATTATCCCCTCACTGCTTCTCCTTTAGTAACGGAAACAAAAACACACAACCTTTTTATTTCAAGCAGAGGATAATTTGCCCCTTCTTTGCCCCATGTATGCAGGAAAGGGATGTATGACTACTTATATTGGGGAGACTAACTTAAACTGATAGGAAGTAATGCTTCTCTATGCACGTATAGTATATACCTTTATATCTCACTTCTGCGGGCAAATGCTCCTACCCTTGACCTGTTAACCAGTGTCGTGGATCTGTTTTGAGAAGTGGATGGGGGATGATGCGAGGGAGCGGAGCCTCCACGTGGCTATGCTTTGCAAACTAGGATTGATCCTTGCATGGCCCTCGTTACGGCACTGCCTCCTCACTCTCACCATGGACCCTACGATATGCTCTCTTACCAGAGTATCAACGAAGGAGATACATTCTGCGACTGCGTTCAGTTTCTCGATGACGAGTGACAGGGGCATCTTGTTTTCGAGGATCCCGTTTGCCATGGTTTCCCCATGTTTGTATTTCAGCGTTTTGTCTATAACTTTTTATAGCCCCCAGGCTACGATATGCCTAAATAGATCGACCCCTGACCCTCGTTACGTCACTTCCTTAATTCTTACTTGCACCGTCATCATCATGCTCTCACTTACCAGAGGCATCTCTCCCTGGATGACACGTGACAGGGGCATCTTGTTCTCGTGGATCCTGGTGGTGTACTCGGCCGAGTCCTCCATGCTACGATAGCGGACCTGCTCCCCACAAACACGCCCGATCAGTACCTGCGCAAGGAGAGGGGAGTTAAACAATTACTTGGGCTGAGATACTTAGATTAAGACCACAAAAAACGGCCTGGGCCCCGTTTCATATAAAAGGGTCTTAGCTAAGATCGTTGTCCTATCTTATCTGGCGCGTAGCTACGGTACGTTCCGCACAGAGCGTCGATAGCCGTTGGATATATTCAAAAGCTTTGTTTAGAAGTTATTATAAAATGGGTAGAAGAATCCCTGCATTCTGATTGGTCAATTAGCGTGTAAAAGTTTTTACTGATGCATTTTACTTATGCATTTTACTGATGCATGGCTCACTTTAGTTTGTTTTTCTCATTTTTTGAGCCCATTTTATAAAACAAATGCTGCACAGGCATATTTTGTGGATCGGTAAGAATTGTCTGCACTCTTTTGACCTTTGGAAATGGTCTAAAACCCACTCGCTGCGCTCGTGGGTTTAAACCATTCCAAAGTTAAACTCGTGGATCCAATTCTTACCGATCCACTCAAGCCTGTGCATCATTTGTATACTAGCTCCGCGCCATATAAGATAAGACAACGGTATTAGCTATATTATTAGACCCTTTCATGAAACGGGGTCCGGGCCTCTTTAAAGCCACATCATTGGGAAAGCTACCGAAAGCATCTATAATGGCCAGTTGCCAAACTAATCGATCAATATTGTTGAAGTAACATAAAAGGGGATTTATGTAGTAAAATCCGAACCTAAGTATATCGTTAAATGCAGATATATCAGTTGAAAGTTCCTTGCGCGCCCCTGAGATTGGACAAAAATGTCACCACCTGTTCACCTGTCTCCGCCGGGCTGAGTACATGTAGCCTTACGCCCAACCAGTTCGCATGCCATGCGGCTGCAGCTGTTGCACGCAACGCTCATGTGGTTGAATTGAAGCGTATGTATCAGATGTGTTTAATTTCGAACATTTTATTGCTCAAATAGTCCATTTCAAAGCAGTTTTTGTCAAATTCTTTCACATGGTAGGTGATAAAAGTTGTTTTTCCCTGTGAGTGGGGCGCTTTATAATACTGTTATTTAGCTTTATAATAAATGGAGTGTAGCGGTATCTAATTTACATTTTCATTCTCTGATACAGCAGCTATACATGTATAAGACATATATAATGCATTTGGTAGGCATATTTTCTATTGTTCATTTATTCAAATATATTAGCATCACACTTTCTGATTGATTTAGTTTTACGACAATCGTGCAGACATTATATCAATTTAAATTCATTTTTACATGGCTGATTATGCCATCCTGGAAGTTGACGTTTTAAAGTAAAGCAGTATTAATATGTTTATGTCTTTGTATACAACATTTTATATTTATATGTTAATTTGTTTTTATGACTTTGTAAAATTGTACGCAATTCAGCTTTTTAGCTGCCATGTACTTTTATTCAATAAACCATTTTCAATTCAATTCAATTCAATTGTGATTGACGGTTGAAGGGATATTAGGGTTGCAAAGAGTCGTTAAAGGGGTAGTACAGTTTTGGTAAGGCTGAGCTTTATTAACCAAAACCTGCACAATCACACTACAAACTAATAGTTATAACTCCACCATGCTCGAAAGGTATAGAAAATTACTAACGACTAAGTAAAAAGCCTGTTATCATTAAAAAAGAGTCATTAAAACACAAGAGGGCGCTCTCTAAAAAAGCATTGGTTTCAACCATTTTTCATACAAAATTATGTATGTGATGTTTTGTTGAAATAATGATCAAATAGAGAGATCATCAACAACTATTTTAAAACCTCTTTTGAAATTTTTGAAAAAGTGTAAGCATTTTTTAAATTTTTAAAAAAATCATCGAATATATCTGGGCCCCATATTTATTACGATCGGATATATTTATTGATATTTCAGCCGTTTCTGAACCGATTTTGATCAAATATTCTGCCATAAAAATTGTATGCTCTTTCATAACTTATTTTACACTCAGTTTTTCATTATCTCACAACAAAATTATTTCGTGTAGCGCCCTCTATACCAAAACTGAACTACCCCTTTAATCTGTTCACAATCAACATTGTCAGTATCATAATATTAATAATTTCATGGCGTTATATGTTATCATACAATTAATGACGAACCAATCTCAGGATATTGATCTTTAGAGTACAGTGGCGGATCTACGGGGGGGGGGGGGGGGGGGGTTAGGGGGTTTAAACCCCTCCCCCCCCCCCCCCCCCCCCTTGGGCTGCCAAGTGAAAATGTGATGTGGAAAACATCACTTACGGAGGTTCAAAATAGCCAAAAAATCGCCGCTTCGCGGCTCGTGGACGATGCTCCGCATCGTCATTGGGTCCAACCCACCCTTAGCAAAAAGCTAGATCCGCCCCTGGAGTAGCTAGGGTGCACAATAAAACACAACACAATATTTTATTCTGACCTGATTTTTGACCCCCTGAATGAGGATGACATCATCAACTTCTTTGGTGTTAGTCTCGTCTGCAGCGCAGTACCCTTCTGTAACCCGCACCGCTCTTGGAAGAGGGTCTGCGTTCACAAGACTAGCCGTCCCTTCGTATGTCTTGTCATCTAGTCTCGGATCTGGTATCAGTAATTTGTTGATCAATATTATGATAATTTGCAATTGATAATAAAAAGTATATAAATGTACATGCGTAGTTCTGTGGCACCACAATCGCATGTTTGCGTGATTTCAAATCACGGGTCTTGAGCCCCCGTGTATTTTCTTTTCCTTAATTGTCAAACAAATCAGTATACAATGCGTGTGCATGATAAGACAAATCATCATAATGACACGCGCAATTGCACAAAACAGAATACAAAATTAACAATTAAAAATCGAACCTCCATTTATGTAAGTACAACATGTACAGTGTGAGTTGAATCATAAAACGATCAATTATATCAAGTACATGTCCCTCTGAATAGTGTATATCGATGACGTACTATTATAACCAGCATGATAATAGGCCTACAATACTGTTCAGTACGGTAATCGTTCATTGTCGAACGTATAGGTCTTAAAATGATGGATGATCTATTCATGGACACCTCCTTTTTTAGATATATATAATTAAGATATGAAACCAAGATTAGTCAATATAATACTACACCACAACCACATCTAAAAAGAAACCGTTGATTAACATACAGTACATTCTGTTTTATAATTATGTTACTCGTAAAAAATAGGCCTAGACTGCTAGAGGTATATTAAACAATTCTACGCCATGGTGTATCCGTCTGCTTATTCAATATTCATGATGATTAATTATGTTATTTGGTAGGATTTTCAGGCTTTGTTTGTACACTGTTGGTCATAATGTTGGATTTTTTTTTTTTTGGTCAAACTTCATTCATTTCCCTATTTTTGCGCCTAATGAACTATTTTAGACTAAAGATAATGATTATTATAATGTTTCCAAACTATCAATGTACAATGAATGGTTGAATGGGTTGGCATTAATTAATCAAGCCTTTTGTTTTGAGCTTTGAAAGGCATGACCTTTCATGATGGGCCCCTTTCCTTCTCCAAAGCGTATGTCCAGCAAGTCATCATTATGTGTCATTTCTCAGCGTTGACTTTAAAACTTTCAACCAAAATTGGCACAGAGGCTCTCTAGGTCACATCCCGTCCAACGCCATTGCCTATACGCCAAACGATGCTTGTGCTCTACCAGGAAGGGGTGTCAACAAGCAATGTCCACTGATTCGTTGGAACATCGCAGGCTACGATCTGTAACATCCTCATACGTCATCGAGAGGAGGGTCAATTCAAGATACGGGAATCTCTAGGACGTCTACAATTTACCACCAGGACAAGTGATCGCAAGTGCCGTAGAAACCGGAAATGCCAAAATGGAGCCTTCGCCGTCTATGAAGAAAACACTATGAAATCGACGCCTTCTGTCAAACTGCAGATCAGAGATCGCTCTAGCATGGTCACCTAGCAAGACAAACTACCAAGTGTGAAAAGGCTTGATTAATTAATGCAAACCCATTCAACCATTCATTGTACATTGGTAGTTTGGAAACATTATATAATCATTATTTTTAGTCTAAAATAGTTCATTAGGCGCACAAATAGGGAAAATGAATGAAGTTTGACCTAAAAAAAAAAATGATTCCAACATTATGACCAACAGTGTATATTATCAAATGTTTACCAATTATTGTCTGCCCTCGGCAAAAAATAATGCAAAATTTACCGCCAACTTCCTCTTTCGGAATAGAATACGTGCGTCATGGATATAGGTGGTGTTTTGTCAGTTAAATAATGATGGTTTTCATCAGTGGCGTAGCGTGGTCGGACTGAGTTCACTTGATTACTTTCTTTATTTTTTTCATAATTTAAAAAAAGCAAAGAAAATAGGATTCCTCCGGTGCTCGTCCCTGAAACCCCTTAGTTTCCAATGCTCATGTGGTCAGAAGCTATTATACCTGACATAAATCCAAATGATAGAAATCAACTCGGTGATATACGGTATGCGAGAGATCACCGAAGTGATGCAGCTTTTTTGTATAATTTATTTCAAACATGTGATAGAGAAACTGACCAGAAAAATATAATATAATTTTTTTTTAAACAATGAAAATGGGATTCCTTTGTAAATAAATATAGGATATTCCGCTTGTTTGTATTGTTTTTGTCAGATTATTTCGGGGCAGGTGCCCCCCCCCCCTTGAGCTCCAGTAGCTACACCACTGAGCCCTTTATGTCATGTGGCATTGATATGGTAGTCTATTCATGATATTACAAGATCCATATCGAACCATACATTAAAGGGACTTAGTAACATTGTCCAAATCCTCAAAATACAATTGGAATTCTAGCGGTTCCCTCATACCTTGTTGTATTCGTATTAACAATAACATCATGGGACAGGTTTCGGTTTTTCAAATTTCCCTTTCGTTAAAAAGATATTTACGATTGAAGTGTTCAGATGTTAAATAATCCAACGGATCACAAAAACCGTGTACAAAGTGAGTGCAATGAGTTTGTGAACATCACTTTGCATTTTTGCTCATTACTCGGCCATAATATAACGTCCATTATTTGACTTGAAATCTCACACATTACCCTGTGGACATATCAGATAACAACAATATACATTGTATCAACCATTCATCACTTTTTGCACATGTCAACAAAGTAAGCATCAATAAATTATAACTCAACAAAGTTACTAGATCCCTTTAATACTATACTCATAACGTACTCATAACGTACTTATATAGCCCTACCCGTAATGCGATCGATAGTCGTTATTATCTATATAGATAAAAGCGCTTTACTGTTGATGATTCAAGTCCAGCATAAAGATGTTTCATGCACAGTAAAGGGATTTTAGATAACATAATAAAGGACTGGTTTTCCCGGTCAAATTCATCAAAACAGCAGCCAAACTGACGATTCGATCATTCAAATTAGAGCGATTTGTATTCAAGTCCTGTTCGCTATATTAATTTTCACTTTAAGTGTATTCAAATTCGTTAATAGACATTTTATTCTGTACTCATAGTCTATTCAAATTATTTTTCTATCGCTAAAATTAACACTGCACAATCGTCATTAAATTTCGCGCAGGTAATCTATAGAGCAAGAAATGTGTACCTCAATCAACATTAAAATTCGTTTATAGGCTCCCGATTTCGCACATTTAGCCTTCAAATTGGTTTCGATATTCATTTTAAAACTCACTTTTGCTTTTGATCTCAATTTGTATTCAGTTTCACGTACTACTGTGTGAATTCAAACACATATTATGATAAGTTCACAAACTTCACATTGTGCATGAGAATCACGGTGATTTTCATATAAAGGAATATATAATCTGATTCATTGCAAGTTTTATTTCAATAAATGTTAATATATCTATAAATCATCATTCAATTTATCATGATGATACTGCTTTGTTTTGTTTCATTAATTTAATTAAATCACCCCGCCCTCGACATGTTTTTTTTCTTTCTAATTTACATGATTAGTGTACTGTACACCATGACGAATTTCAATGCACAATTTTTACAATCGCTCACCAATTGACGAATTCGAATGCCCGAATTCCCACGACAAAAATTCCCGCTCTAAATTTGATGATCTTAAATCGATTTTTTTAAATTGGATGCTTCTTTTTAATTTTATTTTGGCCGGAATATCCGATCGCGTGCTTTAAAAATTAAATTGAATGACCATTTTAGTTAATCAAATGATGATCTCAATCGTCAGTCCATTTCGTGCTAATCTGAATGAGCGAATCGTCAGATTGGCTGCTATTTTGACGAATATGACCGGGCAAACCTATATAAATGCATAACACTTATTGTCTTACAGGGATCGATACATATTAACACATTTAATTGGGAAAATATATATTGTTCTCAGGTATATAGGTGAAAGAAAATGTTTATAAACAGCATTATTACAAGAGTCAGAGATATATACAAATATATTTTCATGAACATGTATACACCAAAACCCTAAGGGCTGACTAAACTATACAATATAAGCTTCGTGGATTAAAAACAAAAAACTTATGGAAGGTCGTAATTATTAATAAAATACACTTGAATTTGATAAGATATAAAAATGAGATATTAACTGTAGGTTAAATATTCTTAATAATGATAAATACATTCTTTGGTGGTTGTTGTTGTTGTTGTTGTTGTTGTTTAAATAATGTATTAACTATGCTCCTTAGCTTCTTGGATAAAAACAAACACACTTATGAAGGTTGTAATGATTAATGAAATACACTTGTATTTAAAAGGGAATAAGAACTTGTTTGATATAAATTTGTAAGAAATCTTGTAATTTGTATATGTTTTATGTATTTTGTATTAAATTATTCCAGTTATTGTGTTGTTTATATGTATTATCCTGCAGAATGCGAAATTATTTTCAACTTCTGCCATGGACCTGGGTTTCAACCTTTCTTTGTAACATTCGATTGATTTGAATAAATAAAGAGGATTTATATATGGATGTATTTGTAATAATGAAGGGGGTAAATCACGGGCGTCGATACTTACGTAATACCCATTCATCAGGGGGGGATGGATGAATGGATCATCCCCCCCTGATCAATGGGTATCAATGACAGATCGACGCCCGTGGGGTAAATCAACCGTATGGGCAGAATTATAGAGTTATGAATGCAGAAGCAAAATTATTATGTACTTGCATGCTGGAGTACGGAATAATACATTTTATGACTCAATCAGGTTTAAGAGTTAAATGCCTATTTATGGGTTAATAATTATGTTGGTGATATCGCTTACCAAGTGGCAGGATCTCGTAGAGCTGATTGGCGCGCGCGGGAAGTTGGTAGCTCTTTCCCGCCTTATCGGTTGCCAGGACAACGTTCGTCTCTTCGATGCAATGCAGCATCAGCTCGTCTCCTTTCTGTATCTTCACACCTCCCGACGTCCAGGACCCGAACGAGCTCTGCACCTTGACGCAGATCGGCAGGAACGTCGAATCGAGCTTCGCTAAGTCAATCGCCGTCGCTGTCGTTGTCGTTCCCGTCTCAATTGGGTGCAGATTCGATCTGCTTGCGATGCTGGCTGCCTCTTGAGCTGTTGTTCTCTGATGAAGGTGGCGGACGCTACTAGCTGCATTATGTGGAGCTGGAGCTGGGTCGATGTCATCGGGAATGTGTCTCTGAGGAAGTGGGGGATGGGCTTCGTCTCCGTGCCTTGACGGACTGTCGTTTCTCTGATTATGGTGAACGTCCGTATCGCCTCGTGGCGGGATACTGCCGCTGCTGCTGGTGCTGGTTATCGGCTCCGTATGGTGCTGCTGATGGCCATGGAGGTCACCTGCGTTCCTTGGAGTGATGCCTGCGCTACTTCGCTCGTCGACTGCATGATGGAATCCGTCCGCACTTCTTGGTGAGGCTGCCTGACGGCTGTGAACAGGAGGCGGTCCGATGAACACACTGGTAGGCCTGTTGGGTACCGGAGGTTTTGCCCTCGGTTCTGGAGGCGGTGGTTTTCCAGTCCTAGGTTGATCCGTCATCTTGATTAATCAATGTTTATTGGCTTCATTTTTTAGAATTTTGAGCCCGTCCGTATCATGGTGGCTTATACCGAGTCTTCAGGCTTGATAAGAAATACAACAGTTTTATAATTGTTACCAAATTATTTTATCAAGATATTCTTCTCACGCCGTTTCTGTCAGTGTTATATAGTATCTGGCACATGTGAATTAAATCATTAAGAATGTATCAAAGTCCGGGATCAAAGTACCTACTGTGTATGGTTGATTAAAACTCGATACGATACTGCATTATATCCCTATCGTTGTTCACCGTTTTCTCGCATGAATTTCCGAAACCATTCCATATTATGAGAGTTGTGCCTTCCCAGGTGTTCAAGATCGGCAATAAATATTGACGCTCCACATACTTATCAACACTCACGAATACCAAGCAAAATGATATACGAGTATTATGTTTCTAATGCGAACTTGTCTGTCCTAGCATGCAAGTACTACGCGTGTAATTACTCCAGTGTCATATTCCATTTATCTGAATACTCTTTCAATTCATCCGCTACACAGTACAGCTGCCTTTTCACCAAGTAATAACAAGCACGATGTTTGATCTTTGAACAAACCGAGTGCAGATGCCTTATAACTATAGTACAGCCCGGCTCAATTGATTGTCAAAATGAAGCGAAGTTTGCTATTAATCGAAGACAAAGTTTGTTAAAAAACAGTACATGTGTACACGTTGAATCAGTGAGTATAACGACGATGGTGGTATATATTCTAGACTACTGCTATATATAATCACAATACACCTCCTAGCCGCGACATACACGCTTGGATGCATACTAATAACAGATTCATAACAGAAAAAATTCTTAGGCAATGATCTCACCGCGAACATATAATAAAATGATTTACAGTAGTGTGTATAAAAAAAGAAAGAAAAACGATTGTAAGAGGTGAACATGTGATAGTCCAGAGGGCGAGGCTTCACTATACAAACAAGAAACATATTATGGGAGAGATCTGTATTGTCACATAATATTTATAACAATTAGCGAACCAGGTATATAGCATCATAAATTACAGTACACAAATTGTGTCGCCGCTGGACCGCGTCTGGATTGAGCAAGAAGGGATTTCCCCCTTAGGTTTGTATATAAGTAGTGAATTCATTATTATGCCACACATATTATATCTGTCCACGTTTTTGCATAGGGTTCACAGTGTCCATGACTGATCTTATCCTGTTTGGATCGGCAGATAAGTTATAATAGTATAAACATGATCACAGTCAGGGGGCATTTCTACCCCACCTTGTTCTATTTCATAAAGCAAATTAGTTAGTAGTATATTGTTTCATAACAATAATTACATTCTAACCCCATTAATTAATCCCAAACTATTTTGGCGTTCCCAGGACCAAAGGGGGAGGGGGGGGGGGGGGGGGGGGGGGCACATATAGTGTCCCCTCTCCAATTCCTTTATTTTTAGATCGACCACTTTCATAATATTTGATACACATGTCGGACAGGTTCTACAAGTTGCAATTATACACATTTGTTTTTCATTTCAAAAATGTTTTTAGACATCATTATAAACACTATTAGCAGAATTTATAAACACAAATATCATAGAAATACACTGTACATCAAAACTGTATTTGTTATAATTTTTGTCATTTTCATTGTTTGGTACCATTTTTTCTTTAAAAACAGATAAAAGATGAATTCTTGAGGAAATCACTTTTAGTTCATGACAACCTGTTCCTTATGATTCTCATGAAAATTGGCTAGAAAACAACTCAAACTTCACTCGCTTACTAAGAGAAAAAAAGAAGAAAAACACGCTCTTCAGTTTATCATGGTTACCCTGGCAATGGGAAGTGGCCTATCCAGTCAAGTTTTATTCCTAAATATTCGGAATAAATTTATAGGAATTAAAGTCTGCAAATCTGGTGAAAATATGGTAGAACATTTCTGAAGAGGTTCTGGCCTCGGACACTGTCTCCTCTCTCAAGTCTCAATTATATTAGTTGTCGAGTTTTGTTTAATAATTTGTTTGGTACGGTAATTTACATTTCTCTTCATCGGAAGCCATGGAAACAACATGCCTTATTGTCTACGGGAGCTCAGTGGGTCCTGTATTCAATAACCCTACAGAGCTCTAAAGATTACTCTAAATCACGTTTAGAATATGATACACTTGTGGTCTCGGCCTCGGCCTCGGAAATTTTGGCCTCGGGAATAACCCCCCCCCCCTTTGAAAACATTCTGGGTACGCTAGTGACCATGAACCAATAACATGATAAGGGTAATTAGGGAAAACCTTTCAGGCTACAAGCCTCCTACACGTGAATTATCGCCTTTCACTTTCGATTCTAACCGTCAATGGACAAAAGCTTAAACAGACTCTTGTACTTCAGATTTTCAAGAGGGCAATCGTTAATAACATCTTGAATCAATCAAAAATTGGCATATTTGATCCTGCTTTCATGGAATAATTATGCTGCCATTTATTCCAGGGTTGTGATTTTTCAAATCGAGCGCTACAAATACCCCAAAAATATGCAGTCAATACATATTTAGGCTGAAATTACTTTCAAAAGGGCATTACTATTAAAAATGTAATCAATTATAATAACAAGGGTCCTTCTCCCACTTTCCATAAATCATATTGCCAGTTAATTAAGGGGTGTGATTTTTCTTAGTATTAGTATGTACTCCATTTACTAGACAAAAGAACAATGCAATAATACATCATTTGTGTTTCATATTGGCAGGACATTAATTTTGTTCTATTTCCAACAATGGTATATAACATGAACATGTACTACAATTGCATAATGTTGTTAGATTGATTGGGGGTGGGGGGGGGGGGGGGGCATGTTAATGAGTGGGGCACTACTTATGTATTTTCTTTATTTTCACAGATATCTCCCCTTATGTTTATTGTTTTGTAAAATTATTGGGAGGAACAGGCCCCCTCCCCCTCCCTCCCCCATGTCCCCATGTACCACACAAAAGAAACATTATTTGCTTACAGTAATTGGACTTACATGTACACAACAAAACTTATCATATTGTGTTTCATTTTGGCAGGACATTTATTTGCTTTTCCATTTCCAACAATGTTTCATATAACATGTACATGCACTACAGTGGCGTAGAGTGGTTGGACTGATTGGGGGTCGCGCGAATGATTGATTGATTGATTTATTTATTGAATATATTTATACAGGATGACATGGTCAGTATACACTGTTTTACAACATGGTCCTGTTGTATACAAATATATACATTTTGACATAAATATAAACAGTATCAATTATCAATTTAAAATCACCAAAACCACAGCTGCTAGGGTAGGACATGTTATAAAAACACATTTATTTAAAACTATAATAAAAATGGCCACAATTGCGTTCCGACCGATACCTATACATACATATGTTCCACAAAGCACAAAAAGTCATTCAAAGCACACGATAGTGCACCCACTGAACAGACACTGTACGTACACATCAATGCATCTATTCAGTCACCACACAATCAACACCTCTTAACACACCCACCACACACCCACTAGACGATCAGCCCATGCATCGTTGTACACGTGTATATATAATGCAAACTGGAATGTTCAATGTTGCCAACAAAATAATTAAATATACCAAATACATAAAACTCCAAAATAAGTCCACCTGAGCAGCTGTAGGTGTGAGGGAATACCAAAATACAATTAAATATACATACAACATGAAGCACAATAAATGAAGAAGTATAGAAATACATTACATACAGACTAATTGCATCCAAGAAAAATAACACAAGGGAAAGACTCAA